>UESW01003842.1:541929-606571 GCA_900491605.1 Calamus simplicifolius | reverse complement strand
ACACCCCAAGCTCATAATCAGAAGCTTGAATGAATATCCTCATTCTAGCTTTCCAATAAGAATAGTTTGAGCCATTAAAAAGTGGAGGTCTATTCGTAAATGACCTTCAGCAAATGAACCAACTTGTGTTGCCATTTGGATCTTTAGCTCTTGATCGTGTGATCAAAATCTAATGAGCACTTGCTCTGATACCAATTGTTGGCCCAGATGGCAACCCAAGAGGGGGGGGGGGTGAATTGGGTTCTTTAAAAATTTAGCCTTTTAAAATTTTGCTTAAGATGAATGAAGGCAATGCAATGCAAATACAAGTGCAGTGAATAAAAGAGATAGAGAAGAGACAATGAAAGCACGGCAAACACAAAGATTTTATAGTGGTTCGGTGTATCCAACACCTACGTCCACTCCCAAGATTCACTTGGGTCCACACTATAATCTCCCTAGATTACAGCCGAGTTGTTTTACAAGCTCACAACTCAAACTTGTTGTTTTCCGGGATCACAACGAACCCAGCTGGTTTTCAAGGGCTCACCAGCACAAAAACCCTAACACAAGCTTTCCAAGCTTGTACCGAGGTAAGACTACCTCCACTAGTTCAATCCCCCAGATTGAACTAGACACAAAGAATAAATATGTTTTTCAATTACAAAGCTCCTTAATGAGCAGATAACAAATTAAGAATAAAGTTTAGAAAAGCCTGATTTGCAGATGGTTGGCTTTGAGCTTTTCTTCTTTTCTCTTTAACTCCTTTGAAGTGTAGAATCGGCCTCAGCTCGGATTCTTCACGGAATGAACTTTGGAGTTGATTTGAGCTTTTCCTCTTTTGAGTGTTGAAAATCCTTGATTGCTCTTGAATAGCTCTTGGATTTTCTTCTGAAGCTTCCTTGGATTGTTGAGCTTGAACACAGAAGGACTTCCTTGGATTTCACACTCTTTCTTTCACTCTATTTTGAATCACGGATTTTTTCAAATGAAGCTCTGTTTTTCCCTTTTTCTTTTCTTTTCTCTTGAAATGAAATCTCTCTTTGTATTCTTTGATTTGAAAAGGCTTCTCTATTTATAGATTCTGCAAAAATATAGCCGTTAGAAACAAAGAAAAATAGCCGTTAATCAAAAATCTTACCGTTGACGCTGAGTTGGCATCGGAAAAATCTCGCCCAGATTTGCTGGAGTCGACTCATGCTTTTCCCGAGTCGGCTCGAGGTCGTGATACTAAAAATAGAAATGTTTAGAAAGTCAAAGGGTCGACTCACCAAAAGTAAAGTGTCGACTCCTGAAAGTCGGGGGTCGACTCATGAAAAGTTGGGGTCGACTCGCGAAGTGCTCAGAAAAACACACCTCTGGTGTCTGAGCGGAGTCGACTCGCACAGTCATGGAGTCGGCTCGACAGAATCGGGGGTCGACTCTTGAAATTACGTGGGTCGACTCGAGACAGACAGTCATTTCTGTACTCTGAGGGGAGTCGACTCTGAAACTCAAGAGTCGGCTCCGGAACGTATCAAAAATCAGAAAGTTTTCTGATTGACTTTAAATTCGTTCCAGATTCATTTTAAATCATTGTTGACTTGAATAAAATAAAATTGACATTAAGAATCAATTCAAGAAGTGTTCCAAAAACTCATTGATTAAATGAAGTATAAATTTCTTTTTGAAAGCTTAAACATTGAACTGAAGTTACTTTCAATTTGATTAAAGTCATACTTTAACATTCTCATTCATTGTTCTAAATAAATTCATTGCTCATGTAAATAAACTCATTACATCTTTTAAAATACTCATGGCTTTTGGTAATCATCAAAATCAATAAGATTGGGGCATATAATTTTTCAACAAACTCCCCAACAAAACTCCAAACTCCAAGCAGCACTTGCAGCAACAGGAGACAAACTCCCAACTCCAAGCAGATAGACTCCCAGCTCCAAGGATAACTCCAAAGATTTGCAGCAACATAATCTTCTCTAAAATGAATAAATCTGTTAGGATTTAGATTTTCTTTTTCTTCCTTAAATTTCTTTAGACTATCCCTATATATATATATATATATATATATTTTATATCCGTTAGGCTTGTTACCGTTCCTCTTGGAACCGAGGAAAAGTCGGAACGCATTTTCGAAAGTCACGGAACGCTCGCCGAGCGTTCCGCGCGAGCCCAGCGAACCAACGTCCCACGCGAGCATTTAATGCTCGCATGGGTTCGTTACTTTTTTTAAATTTTTTCCTTTTTAAACAGTGTAAAAAAGTCAACAATCCCCCATAAAGTTAAAAATAAAATAAAATAAATAATAAAATTAATATACAAAAAAAAATTAGGGCATCTTATACTGCACAATAGGTGAGGTGTCCTGTGGACTTGAACCTTACATAGTATTGATTGTATACATCTGAAGGAACCATAGTGGATTAGACCTTGAACTAGGTCCTTGACTCAGACTTCTACTAATCACATAGCATGAATCAATTGGGTTTAAGCGGTCAGTGCATATTAAAGGCCTTGCGCTTAGTACCTTGATTTTTCATGAGAATTTCTTAAGGTTAGCCCAAACATTTAGTCACGGCCTCATATGACAAATCTCATATAGGTGAATCCTCCGAGGGTATTTGTGACTAATACCCTGCAGATAACCTACCTCGGATCCATTAAAAGAATCACTCAACCTTACACAAATTTACTTTGTCACTTTATAAGAGTACTCATCATAGGGATGGGTTGAAACATTTTTCAAAAATTATGCTCTAACACGATCACTCAATCAGCTTCATTTCTACCACATTGAACCTTATTCATGGGATCTTCAATCACAGAGGTTGGGTATCCACTGCTGGTGACCAAATAATGGGCTTAAGCCC
The DNA here is from genome assembly GCA_900491605.1 of Calamus simplicifolius. Taxonomy (NCBI): domain Eukaryota; kingdom Viridiplantae; phylum Streptophyta; class Magnoliopsida; order Arecales; family Arecaceae; genus Calamus; species Calamus simplicifolius. The sequence continues at coordinate 603,725 of UESW01003842.1, read as the reverse complement.
CATCCCCCTCGATGAATCTAGAACTCCACTCCTAGATAATCCCTTGGTTAATTGATATGCCAATTTCTTCTCAGATTTGATAAATTCCAAAGAGATAACATCATTTTTTTTATGTTGTCTTATAGACTTATGACGAAGCCGTATATGATGATTCATCTTTTTATTGGTACTCTTTTGATTTGTCAGTTCAATTACGGCCTTATTATCACAATGGATAGATATAGCTGGAACTGGCTTAGGTACCAAAGGTAGCTCTGATATTAGATTTTTTATCTACTCTGCCTCATTACAAGTGGTATCCAGAGCTATCAACTCGGCCTCCATGGTGCTTCTAGAAATAATAGTTTGCCTAGTGGATCCCCAGGCAATAGCAGCACCGCCAAGAAGAAAAACGTATCCAGTAGTTGATTTTAAATCATGAGAATCAGTGACCCAATTAGCATTACTGTAACCCTCAACCATCTCAGGGTATTCAGTGAACATCAAAGAGAGATTAAGTGTTCCCTTTAAATATCAGAACACTCTTTCTAAGGCTACCCAATGAGATTGATCAGGATTTTGATTATATCTACTCAGCCTTCCTACAGCATAGGCAATATCAGGTCTTGTCCTGTTTGCTACATACAAGAGAGATCCTATAATTTGAGAATACTTTAATTGATTAATTGGGTCACCTAAATTTTTCTTTAGGTGAAAGCTAGGATCAAAAGGAGTAGATATTGATTTAAGATTGGAATAACCAAACTTCTTGATCATTTTTTCTATAGAATGAGAAAGAGAGAGAGCTATCCCTTCATGGGACTTGATAAGCTTCATCCCTAGGATTACATCCGCTTCACCTAAATCTTTTATGTCAAACTTAGAAGAGAGGAAAGATTTAACACTTGAAATAATTTCAAGAGATGTTCCAAAAATTAAAATATCATCGACATATAAGCAAAGGATTACACAATCATTATCGACGATCTTAGAATACACACACTTATCATGATTATTGATTTGAAATCCAAAAGATAGAATAATTTGATCAAATTTCTCATGCCATTGTTTAGGAGCATGTTTAAGACCATAAAGGGACTTGATAAGTTTACAAACCTTGTCTTCTTGTCCCTTTACAACAAAACCTTCAGGTTGTTCCATATAGATCTCCTCCTTAAGATCTCCATTTAGGAATGCAGTCTTCACATCCATTTGATAAATGATTAACTTATAAATGTAAGCAATAGCAAGAAGTGATCTAAGGGTTGTTATTCTAGCTACAGAAGAATATGTATCAAAGAAATCTAACCCTTTCTTTTGGTTATACCCTTTGGCTACTAATCTAGCCTTATACTTTTCTATTGAACCATCAAGTCTAAATTTCTTTTTAAATACCCACTTACACCCTAAAGGTTTGCTTCTAGGGGGTAAATTTGATAAGATCCAAATTTTATTTTGTAAGATTGAATTAAATTCAGAAAGGATAGCTTCCTTCCAAAAAGGAGCATTAGGAGAAGACATCGCCTCTGAAAAAGAAGAAGGTTCGCCTTCGACTAGGAAAGTAAAGAAACCTTCACCAAGATCTTTTCTTTCCTTATCCTTGAACTTTTTCTAAATTCAGAAGGTTCACCTTTAGGATTAGATCTTTTCCTTTTCCTTGACTCATTAGAGAACCCAGCTTCAAAAGAATCATGAACCAAGAAAGGATTAGAAGAGAGTTGATTTGGTACTTTGTTGTTGAAAGAAAAACATTTTCAAAATAAGTAGCATCTCTTGATTCGATAAGAGTATTATTTGAAATGCCACTTATATCAGAGTTTATCACTAGGAACCTATTTGTACTACTTTCTAAAGAATAACCTATAAAGATAGCATCTACAGTTTTAGGTCCTATTTTTCTTCTCTTAGGTTTAGGTATTCCTACCTTAGCTAAGCATCCCCACACTTTAAGATAATCTAGCATGGGTGTTCTACCTTTCCAAAGCTCAAAAGGTGTTTTAGGACTATCCTTAAAGGGTATCCTATTTAAAATATAACATACAACTAAAAGAGCTTCCCCCCACAAGTTCTCAGGTACGCCTGAACTTATTAACATTGAGTTAACCATATCCATTAATGTACGATTTTTCCGTTCAGCTACACCATTAGACTGAAGAGAGTATGGTGGTGTAACTTCATGAATAATCCTATATTCTTGATAAAATAGAGTCATTTCATTTGAAGTATATTCACCACTGCGATCTGACCTAAATTTTTTAAGCTTTTTCTCAGTTTGGGTTTCAGCTTCTACATTATAAATCTTAAAGTTATCTAATACTTCATCCTTAGATTTTATCAAATATGTGACAATATCTAGAGAATTCATCTATGAATGTTACAAAGTAACGACTTCCTCCCCGTGTAGGAAACTTGGTAGATCACATACATCGCTATGGACTAATTCAAGAAGTGTTGAACTCCTATTTACTGATTTAAAAGGTTTTCTAGGCATCTTAGCTTAAATACAAATCTATATTTAAACTTTCTATCAATATGAACCTTAGGAATTAGATTAAGATTTGTCATGTAATGAATACGATCAAAATTCACATGACCAAGTCTACTATGCCAAACATTTGAAGATTCAACATTAAAAAGAAGATAACTTTTATTATATAACTTAGAGGATACATTTAATTTAAAAAGACCTTCACATACAAAACCTTTACCAACAAACTCATTATTACGAGTAATTACAACTTTATTTGACTCTAGAACAATTTTATATCCTCTAGATATAAGAAGATATCCACTAATCAGATTTCTTCTAACACTAGGAACTAATATCACTTCATGAAGAACCAGGATTTTTCAGATATCGTCTTTAGATCCACTTGACCTTTCCCAAGCACTTGTGCTGAAGAGTTATTCCCAAGTGTCACACCTCCTTCACTTAATTCCTGAAAGGTGGAGAACCAGGAGCGATCAAAACAAACATGAACATTAGCTCCTGAATCAAGTCATCAATCACAAGAAGATTGGGTTGAGTTAATAAAGAATTTTGAATTTACCGACCTGAAAGAAGGCTCAGCACCACTCTCAACCATGTTAACTTGTGGTTTAGATGATTTCTTCAATGGTTCAGTCTTTCGGTGGTAGCAGTCCTTTGCCACATGATTTGTCCTTCCGCACACAAAGCAGAACGTGCCTTTATAATTCTTTGACTTCTGATTTGATCGGTTCTGATTTGATCAGTTTTGAGGAGGTTTGTATGATTGGTTGGATCTAGATTGGAATTTCTTTTTCTTAAAATTCTTTCCGTTAGGTTTGAATTGATTTGGAGTTGGATTTGACTCGGTCAGATGGATTTTAGGTCCAAGGTTGGTCTTTTGATTTTGATTGAGCTTAAGCCGGTATTCTTCTTCAATCCTAATAAAGTTAATCACTTATGTTAGGGTCAAGCTACCTTGCTTATGACTTAGCTCTCGAGCAAAGGATGACCAAGATGGTGGAAAGGCATCTACTAAGGCTTGGACCTTATAGTTTTTAAAAAAACTACAACCAGTCAATTCTGACTTTCTAAGAAAATCTTGGAATTCATGAATTTGAATACTAATGGGTTTGGAATCTACCATTATGTACTTTCAAAATTTTGAGATAGTGAATCTATCTAGACCAGCATCAACCATCCCATATTCAGCCTCAAGAGCATCCCATAGTTCCTTAGCAGTTTTAGTAGGAAGGTAGACATCATAAAGATTATCAGATAGGGCACTTAAAATTCTATGTCTACAATGAAAATCTATTTCTTGGGGTGTTTTTGATGAAGATGAGGTATCAACTATACTAGAAGAACCTTGTTGACTATTAGATTTGGGATCAGATAATTCTATGGCAGAAAATAAACCTAAAGTGGTAAGCCAGTATTTCACTTGACTTTGCCACCTCCTAAAGAATAATCCATCGAATTTTTTAGGTTTAATTGCACTAAGATCATCAGAACCCATTTTAAGTAAATTTGTTGCTTAATGCATTCTGCACAACCAAAAATTGAAGATTTAGCTTTATAATTTGATTTTTTTTTAAGGATGACTCCCTCATTCACCCTGACGCACACCTCTTCCAGGTAATCCCTTGCCCATCCTCTTAATGCCCGAGAGAGAGAGACAACCGGGAAAAGAGAGAGAGAGATAGCCGGAGAGAGAGAGAGAGAGAGAGAGAGACAGCCAGCCGGGAGAGAAACTGAGAGAAAGAGGGAGAGTGAATGAAATTGGAGAGAGTGGAAGGAGGGAGGAGGTTGGCCACGGTGGCGGCCGGCTTCGGTCCGGCCAACAGTGGCCGGACTGCCCTTAATTTGCTAGGCAATCCGTCGGCACAGTGACGCCGCGCCGGAGAGAAATTGAGAGAAAGAGGGAGAATGAATGAAATTGGAGAGAGTGGATGGAGGGAGGCGGCTGGCTGCGGCGGTGGCAAGCTCCTGTCCGGCCAACAGTGGCCGGACTGCCCTCATTTCGCCGGTCAAGCCGATCAGCACAGTATCGGCTGTGCGATAGAAATCGAGAGAAAGAGAGAGAGAAGATGAAATCGGAGAGTGTGGATGGAGGGAGGAGGCTGGTCGTGATGGCGATCGGCTCCGGTCCGGCCAACAGTGGCCGGACTGCCCTCAATTCGCCGGGTGAGTCACCGGCACTGTGAAATCCACACGGAAACAGGGAGAGGAAAAGAGAAAGAAAGAGTGAGAAATTGAGAGAGAGAAGGGGGAGGGGGTGGTCGGCCGCGGCGGCTGCCGGCCTTGGCTCGATCGACGATGGCCGGGCCGCCTCCGATTTGGCCGGCGGCCCTGGCCGCCGGATCACAGAGCCCCTATTTCGATTGAAACAGGGGAATCTGGGAAGAAGGGATCGAGTAGGCCGGTTGGGCCGGCCTGGTTTGGGCCTTCTGGGCCATGCAGCGAGCAGTTTTGGGGCTGATTTTTGGGCCCCGTAATGGGCCGAGTTTAGTAAAATATTTATATAGCTAGAATCTGGGTGAATTCTAGTTTCTTGGGGTATTTTTACTTCCCCAATTGGGTATGGATAGTGGGAGATATTTGAGCCCGAAGTTGAGCCCGTGAACTAGTCTGGGTAGGGTCTTAAGGGTCATTTTATTAATTAGAATTCAGTGAATTAATTATGTACTTTGATCATGTAGGTGCCCAGACATCTGATTAGTTGGTGCATCATTTGGATTTTGCGTAGGAGGTAAGTAAGACTATTATGCAATTTAATTGTTTAATTAATAAATTGAGTATATACAGTTTGCATGCATTTTATAAATTAACTGAATTCTCTATGTAGCATGGAACTGTGGATTTCAAATGAACAATTATATGATTATAATGATTGGTAATATTGTAAGAAATGATTTATTGATGTATATGCCAGAATTGTGATTGCCTGTACGGCATGTTTATATTGAGGTGATTATATGCATTTTCCTTGTACTGTGCAAACCACTGTGAGATATTGTGAGATACAGATGCATGATGCACATGTGATGAAAATGTTAAATAGATTTATATGTCGCGCGGTTCTCCTTTACTATGGCCCCACACATTGTAGATGTGTTCTGTTTGATTTTATGGCCACACATACTGGAGATGTATTCTGTTATGATATGGCCCCACATATTGTAGACATGTTCTGTATGATTTTTATGGCCTCACACACTAACGAGTGTGTTCTGTTATGGTATGGCCCCACATGTCTTACAATGTGTTCTGTATGATTTTATGGCCACATATATCGTAGAGTGTGTTCTTTATGGTATGGCCCACACATCGTACAATGTGTTCTGTAGATGTTGATGGCCACGCATCTGGAGGATGTGCTCTGATTGAGGTATTGCAGGGCCGTGGGACACATAGGAAATCTATAATTACATAAACAGTGAGTTTGCTAGAGTGCATATTCTGATGCTTATCGAATGTTCAATTTATGTTAAGTTGACAAGATGCATATGTTGATGGCATGTTAAATATAATTCAAGTATGATATGATTGTATAATAGGCTTACTTATTGAGTGTAAACTCATTAAACCTTCATATGTTTTTCAGAGCCTCAGGGTTGATGATGGATATTCGGAGTTGATGGAGCTTCTAATAAATAAAATAAGAACCATTGCATTGGTGTAATCCTATTATGTTTGTGTGTAGGGCTTGTTGTAGCCTATTTTATTAGCATGACTTGGATGTAGGGTTTGATACCCAAAACTTATAATTATCATTTGTATTATGGTTGGTTTTCATAATTATTGTCTCATTTGAATCGTATGTCAAGATTTTAAGATACCTTGCGTGCCGCCGGCACGCGGCGGGTTGTCACCCTAGCCCAATATTTGGGTCTGGATTATAGCTTTAGTGGTATCAGAGCTCAGGTTATGGCCCTAGTGACACGGACATATTGACATGACAACACGTAGTGAACATATTTGGATGACATTATACTTAGAGAAACCTGACACTTTAGCTTATGATGATATTAACCACATCTAATTTAACAGAAAATAGTTATGGCTCGCCGTACTAGGAGCCAACTGTATGAGGAGGACTCTCTGGCCGGTAATGCTGATCAGCCGGTGGGTCATGGAACTACTGGAGGTACGGCCCCTGCCAACCCAGTAGAATCTGAGCACCAGCGATTTCAGTCCGAGATGCTTCAAGCTCTCTCGGGTATGGCGCAGTCTATGCGGGACATGCAGCATCAGAGTGCGCAGCGGAAGCGTGGTGGGCCCATAACCCACAGGACCCAGGTTATGATCTTAGGGACATATGAAAAACCTGACACTCTAGGCAAAATACTAGGATGATATGGAGACAATTATGACTTTCAAGAATTTCAGGAATTTTGCTTTGCAAGCTTGAAAATTTAAAGTTTATCAAGAATTACAAGTTTGATAGGAATTGAGAATGAACCATCGCAAGCCAATAATATTATGTGGGCTCCCTGGCTGGTAGCCTTGATCAGTGGGGAGGTCAAGGGGCTTCTAGAGGTTTTAGCTCCATTAAACTTGTTGGAAATGATTCGTAGCAGTTTCAGACCTTTAAATAATATGGGAGATGAAATTTTAATTGGATATGCAATAAAAGATAGATGAATATATGGAATAAACAGTAGTGGAAATTTCAATTGATGACTAATATGACTAAGATAATACTATTATGTTCATATTGCAATTGAGTTGATATATGGATTTTGAGGTATTAAATCTAAATTTGAATGTGGATGCATATAATGAATTTTCATTTGTAGAACTTACATTGTTGATATTGTAAGTTTAAGATTATGAGCTAATCTGCTAGTTATAGAAATGATTAATATTGATGATATTTTTGGAATGAAATAGTTAATTACATGTTTTTGATTAATCACAATTGAGTACTTTCTGAATTTGAATCTGGATGGATAAGTATATATAGTGAATTTTATTAAGAGAACTTTTATTATGGATATTGCATGTTCAAACTGATTGTTAATTTGCTAGATGTGGAGATGGTTGATATTGATGCTAATGAAATAGTTGACTGCATATTATGTCTTGATGGATCATTTAGGAAGATTATAAAATTTTAAATGCTGAGACAATTACTGTTTAAGTTTTTGAGAGCAGTAGACTCTATTAATCTTTAGAACTGATTCTGGCTATAAATATTTTGATGGTAGAAAGTGAAAGATTTTAGCAATAATGAGAATAAGATAAACTTCACTGATAAAGAATTTCATGGGAATTTTCATCTGTTAATAGATTTCTAAATCAAGATATCTGTTCATTAATTTATCATGCATACTTATTGTACCTTTCTTCATAGTTCCTAAGTAGATATCTTTCTCCAGGATGGATAAATTATCAATCAGCCATAGGTGGCATATTTATTGTTAAGAAAATAGGAGGGAGATGATTTTATTTTTGATTATTATCAGTTATGGATTATGGTTAACGGTACATCTATTATCACTTTCAAGTCATAGAGAGATTACTATAATTTCAAATTATGTCTTTCGAATGGTAAGTGCATTTTCAATCTTTATTGACCTTATAAGTCTAGTATCCATCTGAGCTAGATTAGTGAAGTCACTTTGAGATATTTGAAGGTTTAAATTAGTTGGTCATGTTATGGCATGGGACATTACATAATCTATAGATGATTTTGATAATCATTGGTAACGAAATAATCGATTCAAGAATTTGAATCATTTAAATTGCATTATTTATTGAGGATATACTGACCTATTCATGAGAAATTGATTGGTTATGGTGGTATTATTGATAATTATGAAGGAGATAAATTAATCATACTGATGATTAATGATGGCACTATTATTCAAAGAAATTAAATTAGTTGATTATGATAATTTTGAAAGATATCCTAAATAATTGCATAATGTTCATTGATGTTAGCTTGAAGTATTCAAGAGTGAAACCTAGTATGTTATGATGACTGAAATAAGTGTCGTAATGATTAATGACACATTCAACTATTTAAGAGATTAGAGAGCATTGGAAGAAAACTATCTTATATTTAATTCACAAGAATTTAGAACTATCTTATCGAGGAATTAAGAGTACCTGATGTGTTAATAACCTTATGAATGGATGACATAATACATGTGATGGACCCTATGATATTTATGATGATTGTGTTGTGAGAGGTTAAGGTATAAAAAAAAAAAAGGGCAGGAAAGAAATACTTCTTAAGGAATTCAATTTTATTTGGTAGAAAGATCAAATTAATTTTGAAAGTTGGACATGTCATTTGGGTACTTGGAATGAAGTAAAAGTTTGCTAGTGAGTATCTTTAATAGTACAAAACTTGTGGAGATTTAATTTTGAGGATGAAATTTTAGTGAGATAAAGATGTTAATATTTGTTTTTAGTTTAATGGTAAACTGCATAAATTGAATCTGTACCCATTTGTCTCACTCTTCTAATTTGATGATGTGTTCATAAGGCTTAGTGGATTAAGCTGAATTTCTGTCCAGCCTTCCACCCTCAAATAGATGGACAATCTGCATGAACCAATTAGATTTTGATGATATACTGCGAGCCTGTGTGATGGATTTAGAAAGTGCTTGGTATAGCTTCTTACCCTTAGTGGAATTGCTTATTTATGATTACCAAGCCAACATTCAAATGGATTCATTTCAATTGTCTATGATATAAGGTGTAGATTCCCTTCATATTGAGATGAGGTGAGAGAGACAATTTTGGACTGAGCTTGTGTAGCAACTATGAAAAGTATCGTTAATTAAAGCAGTTTCATATAACTCAGAGTTAATAGAAAAGTTATGTTGATGTCAAAAAGAAAGATTTGAAATTTCAGGTTGAAAATCATTTGGAAGTTTTACTAACTAAAGATGTGATGAGATTTGTGTCAGAGGTGTTTTGAGCCACAATACATTGGGCCATTTGAGATTTTGATCAAAATATAGGAGGTGGATTATAGCTTAGCACTACCTTCATTACTCTTTGGGGTGTTTAATGTGTTTCATATCTTTATGACTGAAGAGGTGTATTTCAAACCCCCGTTATGTGTTAGAACTTGAACCGATTTTATTTAAGAAAGAATTGACCTATGAAGATCATGTTGTGCACATTGTGGACCGTAAGGATTAAGTTCTGAGATGGTGTAGTATTCCTTATGTCAAAGTTCAGCGGAGTAATTATTCTGAGAGGGAGATTATCTGGGAGTCTAAGGAGAAAATGAAAAAGAAACATCCTCAATTATTTGTATCTTATTAATTGTATCTTATTACAGATCAACGATGTATCAATGACAGTGACTTTTGAATGAATTTTAGCTGATTATGAGATAGAAAATTTGGATTTGTATTCTATTGGATGTATATCAAATTTTGAGGACGAAATTTTTATAAGGGGGGAGAATGTAACCCCCGGTAATTATTATGGGGATTGTAACTCTTGTATTTATTTTGGGGACACTGGCATCTTGACTCCCTTCTGACGTTTAGATCCCCATGCGACGTTTGTTTCTTGGGTCTTCGCGTGTCGGATGGGTTCCCATCTTCTATTGATCCGAGGCGTCGCGTGGGAGAATAAAAGGAGTCGAAGGATGACTCCCTCATTCACCCTGACGCACACCTCTTCCAGGTAATCCCTTGCCCATCCTCTTAATGCCCGAGAGAGAGAGACAGCCGGGAAGAGAGAGAGAGAGAGCCCAAGAGAGAGAGAGCCGGGAGAGAGAGATAGCCGAGAGAGAGAGAGAGAGAGAGAGAGAGAGATAGCTGGGAGAGAAACTGAGAGAAAGAGGGAGAGTGAATGAAATCGGAGAGAGTGGAAGGAGGGAGGAGGTTGGCCGCGGTGGCGGCCGGCTCCGGTCCAGCCAACAGTGGCCGGACTGCCCTTAATTTGCTAGGCAATCCGCTGGCACAGTGACGCCGCGCGGGAGAGAAATTGAGAGAAAGAGGGAGAATGAATGAAATTGGAGAGAGTGGATGGAGGGAGGCGCTGGCCGCGGTGGTGGCAAGCTCCTGTCCGGCCAACAGTGGCCGGACTGCCCTCATTTCGCCGGTCAAGCCGATCGGCACAGTATCGGCTGTGCGATAGAAATCGAGAGAAAGAGAGAGAAGATGAAATCGGAGAGTGTGGATGGAGGGAGGAGGCTGGCCGTGATGGCGGCCGGCTCCGGTCCGGCCAACAGTGGCCGGACTGCCCTCAATTCGTCGGGTGATTCGCCGGCACTTGAAATCCACACGGAAACAGGGAGAGGAAAAGAGAAAGAAAGAGTGAGAAATTGAGAGAGAGAAGGGGGAGGGGGTGGCCGGCCGCGGCGGCGGCCGGCCTTGGCCCGACCGACGACGACCGGGCCACCTCTGATTTGGCCGGCGGCGGCCCTGGCCGCCGGATCACAGAGCCCCTGTTTCGATTGAAACAGGGGAATCTGGGAAGAAGGGATCAAGTGGGCCGGCTGGGCCGGCCTGGTTTGGGCCTTCTGAGCCGTGCAGCGAGCAGTTTTGGGACTGATTTTTGGGCTCCGTAACGGGCCGGGTTTAGTAAAATATTTATATGGCTAGAATCTGGGTGAATTCTAGTTTCTTGGGGTATTTTTACTTTCCCAATTGGGTGTGGATAGTGGGAGATTTGAGCCCGAAGTTGAGCCTGTGAACTAGTCTGGGTAGGGTCTTAAGGGTCATTTTATTAATTAGATTCAGTGAATTAATTATGTACATTGATCATGTAGGTGCCCAGACATCTGATTAGTTGGTGCATCATTTGGATTTTGCGTAGGAGGTAAGTAAGACTATTATGCAATTTAATTGTTTAATTAATAAATTCAGTATATACAGTTTGCATGCATTTTTATAAATTAACTGAATTCTCTATGTAGCATGGAACTGTAGATTTCAAATGAACAATTATATGATTATAATGATTGGTAATATTGTAAGAAATGATTTATTGATGTATATGCCAGAATTGTGATTGCTTGTACGGCATGTTTATATTGAGGTGATTATATGCATTTCCTTGTACTGTGCAAACCACTGTGAGATATTGTGAGATACAGATGCATGATGCACATGTGATGAAAATGTTAAATAGATTTATATGTGTCGCCGCGGTTCTCCTTTACTAGGGCCCCACACATTGTAGATGTGTTCTGTTTGATTTTTATGGCCACATACACTGGAGATGTATTCTGTTATGATATGGCCCCACATATTATAGATATGTTCTGTATGATTTTTATGGCCTCACACACTAACGAGTGTGTTCTGTTATGGTATGGCCCCACATATCTTACAATGTGTTCTGTATGATTTTTATGGCCACATACATCGTAGAGTGTGTTCTGTTATGGTATGGCCCCACACATCGTACAATGTGTTCTATGATGTTGATGGCCACGCATCTGGAGGATGTGCTCTGATTGAGGTATTGCAGGGCCGTGGGACACATAGGAAATCTATAATTATATAAACAGTGAGTTTGCTAGAGTGCATATTCTGATGCTTATCGAATGTTCAATTTATGTTTGTGTGTAGGGCTTGTTGTAGCCTAATTTTATTAGCATGACTTGGATGTAGGGTTTGATACCCAAAACTTATAAATATCATTTGTATTATGGTTGGTTTTCATAATTATTGTCTCATTTGAATCGTATGTCAAGATTTTAAGATGCCTTGCGTGCCGCCGGCACGCGGCGGGTTGTCACCCTAGCCCAATATTTGGGTCTGGGGCGTGACAGGTTGACGTCCCAAAAAAACAAGAGAGGTTGAGGGAGGGATGAGACCAAGCCAAGGAAGGCTGGTCTCAATCCCATCTCTCTCGATGGAGGTCACTAGGCAAGAGGTGACATTGGAGGTGAAAGGGGCTGATAAACCCCATCTCCCTCTCGTCCTCTCTCTTTTCCCTACTGCATCTCAGAGGTGGACCGAGCCCAGTAACTTCCATAACTTCGGCTTCAGGCAATCTGACCTCACATGTCCAGATGGAAGCTCTCAGTAGCTCCTGATTGATGCCAACCTCGGTTGTCCATTGTTGAGGCCATCCCGAGCTTTCGATTTCAGCTGATGAACCACAACCTCATTCCCAGACTTCGTTCTGCGATACCATCATCACTAGAAAGAATTTTTTTATCAATAAAATTTAAGTAAAATTACGGATAGAAGTCAACTGAAGGAAAAAATATATATATTTTGATCCGCACAAAAATTTTAAAAAAAACAAAGACTGAACCGCTTTTTATGGAGATCATGATCAAAACGTAATATCGTATCCCTATTATTTCATCATATAGGATCCATATGGATTAATAACAAAAAGTGATGCAGTCCACGTAAAATTTGCTACATCCAAGGCAATGTATAAAGACTTTTCCATTTTAACGGTGGTTGATGTTATCTGACCAGGGGACATTTTACTACAACGGTGATCTTAGTTTAGTCAACTTTTTTCTTAAATAAAGTTCAGCAGGGATTTTTATATTTTAAAATTTAACGCTGTTGCTTTAAATCATTAAATGCTCTGAGAGCATAAATCCTGTAAGCTGTAATAAACCTTAGTGCCGTTTTTTTTTAAAAAAAATAATAATATTATTATTATTATTCACCGTGCTTTGGCTAACTTCTATCCCACGGCACTGGTTGGTTGTTGAGAATTAATATTTTAAAAAATAAAAGGTAGGCTGTTGTAAGTCAAACTATGCTACGAATCATCGGTCATGGCACTCTTATTTATATAATTATAAATAAGTTACAATTGATCAATCATGATACCGCACCGGAGGGTTCTGAAGAATCAAAGATACCAATATATAGGGAGGGAAGATCTTGGCAACCTGCCTGAAGGTTTCTCGAGAGACGTGGCTTGAGAGGAATGGTGGAGCCCGCCGACATACATAGCTGGAAAAGGAGCCATAGATAGAGATATGATATTTGGAGGATCGCAAGTAGGGGTGCAATTGAGATGAATTTAGATTCGTCAAATCTGATTTGCAGCAATACTCAAACTCTAGTTTACTTAATCCAAATCCAAAGGATCCATATTGAACCCAAACCGATTTACAACTTGGATCGGATTCGGATTGTAATTAATCCGAACCGGGAGAAATACAAACCCGCAAAGTTGCAAGCGATAGGCCCACTAGTGTTGTGAAAGTGATGATTTAACCTTGTTTGTTAGGCTTAAAGATATGTAGAGTTGACAATGATGTTGTGAAAGTGATGATTCTTGGTATGAACATTATATCGAAATCTTCATTATCTTTTAAAATGAGCAATATACCTTTAACCATTGCATTTTATCATGTAATATTGGTAGGCCAAACTAGTATCTTTATTTTTTTTAATTATTTTCTTTCAGACATTTGTAATTTCTAATATGAAGTTTGCCAAAATTTTATGAAAGCATCTGGAAAGAGGTGATGAGCATAAAACTAAAACATCTGTGAAATGGGTGATGAGTAAAAAATCAGAGAGCTTTGGATGGCGAATGCAGTCTCGCTACTTGGAAAAAATTTCTCATACCATACTTATATGGTCTTCTAGCTGGCTCTTTATATTGTTTCAATATTTTCTGCTTCGGAAGGATAAAGGTGACTTCATCAATGCATATGGTGGCTATTGAAATGTTATGCAACATCTTGGATTACTTTGAATATGTTTTGGTTTAAGAATGTACTTTTTTTGGTTTAGCCTTATGTAAAAGATGTATATTTTTAGATGTACAATTTGAAATGTGAAGCTTATTTGTTTTAAACTTCAGTTTGTTTGTACAATGTAAAGCTTATTTGTTTCAACTTTAGCTTATTTATGCAATGTTAAGCTTGTTTGTTTCAGATTGTCAATTTTTTTTTTAATCAACCCAAATTCCAACTAGAAACTAAACCCGAACCCGATTTTTAAAAATAGAGTTAGGGTTAAGGTTTTACAAATAGGGTTAGGGTTAGGGTTAGGGTTAGGATTAGGGTGGATATTTTACAAATAGGGTTAGGATTAGGTTGAGGAAAACCTGAGTTTTATGAGCCCGAGTTGCATCCCTAATCGCAAGAGACCATAATTGTGGGCATGCTCTGTAAAACCAACTCAAATTTGATCAGAATCAAATTAATTTATTACATAATTAATAAATAAATTAGATTTCAAATTGAAATAATAATTTGAACTTAATTATAATTAATCTTATAACTAAACAAATTAATTCATATACTTAATTCATCAATCCGAACTAGCTCGCTATATCTATTTATCCAAGTTAATATTATTTTTAATTAATTTTTATTTATTATTATATAAATTAATAATTAAAATTAGATTTAAAATAATTAAAATTTCACTGAGTAGATATATGGTCATAATTCATAACTCAAAGCTCTATCTCTCAAAAATAAAAATAATATATATATATATATATATATTGATGATGCCCGATCACCTTGAGCTGACGTCCTGAGTTAATATTATTTTTAATTAATTTTTATTTTATTATTATATAAGAATTAATAATTAAAATTAGATTTAAAATAATTAAAATTTCACTGAGTAGATATATGGTCATAATTCATAACTCAAAGCTCTATCTCTCAAAAATAAAAATATATATATATATATATATATATATATATATTGATGATGCCCGATCACCTTGAGCTGACGTCCTTGAGCATCAACTGATACACCATCAATATGCTGAAAGGGCTTTCCTTCATCTTCAGAGCCTGCAAGAAGTTTCAGGGGCTGGATATTTCGGCAAAGACCCTTCGATGCTCAAGTTAGTGATCAGGATCACATCAATAAGTTTTAGAGAGTTTGAAAGAGGTAGATTGTAGAACTGGTTGAGTCCTTGGCTTCTCTCCTCTCCTTACCTATTTTTATTAGCCTCTTGAGCCTGCCTGGCTTACTCGCTAAGATTGGGATCTCATAATGGGTTAATGCTTTTACAGATAGAATGTCAGAGCTGATTAGATCGGATCCGCATCTTCTAATTTTGGATGATTGGTACTTTACAACAGGTAATCATCGCCTTTTAAGGCTTATTTAGCCATGGTCATTAAATTTCGCTAATGACTTTTTGGACTTTACTGACTTTTTCTGACCCGAGGTGATTGGTACTTTACAGCAGGTATTGCCTTTTAAGGCTCATTTAGCCAAGGTCATTAAATTTCACTAATGACTTTTCAGGCTTCAATGGCTTTTTCTCACCCGAGGTGTTGGTACTTTACAGCAGATAATCGCCTTTGAGTCTTATTTAGCCGGGGTCATTAAAATTCGCTAATGACTTTTTGGGCTTCACTGGCTTTTCTGATCCGAGGTGATTGATACTTTACAGCAGATCATCGCCTTTTGAGGCTTATTTAGCTTGGATCATTAATATCGTCTGATGGGTCATGACTTTTCGGAGCTTCATGCTGGAACTGACGGTTCCTGTTTTATTAAACCTATGGGGATCGAGAATGGTGGATGAGCTCGACTTTGTCGATGCAGGGGCTTCTTCATAAAGTTGGAATGAACCATGAGGATAAAACAAAAAGGGCACTGATACTGCTTCGGTAACTGGGGCCACCTAAGAACCGTCTTAGGCTGCTTGGGAACCGCTTATGTAGCTAGGGCTGCCTAGGAACCATGTTGGGCCGCCTGGGGATCGCTGGGGCTGCCTAGGAACTACCTTGGGCCGCCTGGAGACCGCTTCTGTAGCTGGGGCCAACTAGGAACACCTTGGGCCGTTCGGTAGCTAGGGCGACCTAGGAACCGCCTTGGGTTGCCAAGATACCGCTTCGGTAGCTGGGGCTACCTAGGACCCGCCTTGGACTGCCTAGGGACCACTTATGGCTGTTAATTATCACGTGACTTTTACCAACCACATCATATATATATATATATATATATTAGATTATACATGTTATATAGTTATGCATTCATGCCAATCCAAATATGATTTAATTATTATATGAGTTACATAGATCATGCCATATAATCCTTGTAATATATAAGTTAGGTTTCTAATTTATATTTTGATCTGATTAATAGATAGATTAAAATTTAATTAATCTATTTATCATTATACTTTAAAGTTGGTTGGATCCATTTATGATCTATTGATCCGATTTATCATCTTTAGAGGATCTACAAAATTTAAAATGTATTTTTAATATTTTTAATGATAATGATCTCCATAAAAGCGTTTATTGGTGAACGGGTCTGGAGTCGGACGAAAATGAAGTCAGAGACGCGCCTTCTTTGGCTGCTCCTTGTGGTGGTTCTGCTCTTCAGTGGCTTTGGGCTTCCTGTCACCGACGACGCCGGGTTTAATTGCTGTGAAAACTTACAATTAAAGGATCGATAGCGGAATGCCAAGCGGAGCAGGAGTTCCTGCTGGACTCGGAGACGAACAGGCGGTTTCTCCAGCAACGAGATAGATCCGGATAACATCACTGCCAACGAACTTGAGAAAAATACGATTATCAGCGTCGTAGTTAGTTAAGCTGGCTTCAAGCTATTAATTAGGACTTCGCCCGTATTTATCTACCGTTGGACTAGATAAACTTGAAAGTTTGTCGGTCGGAGGAGATACGGCAAGAACCAATCGCGATTAAAGAAAGAACCTTAATATATACGTACAGGCAGCTCTAACGAATCAACCAAATCGCTTGCTCTCTTCTTGCTCCTCCTTTCACCTTCCATAAGGCAACACCAGGAGCCTCTATACAAAGAAGATGATCGAGATGAATCGGATGCCAGTTCCTGGGTGGGTGAGGGATTTGGTGCATCAGCATGGCGGCAATGAGCAGGACCCCAGTTTCATAATGACCAAATACCTCACGAAAGCGGACATGGACTTCCGAAACCAGAACCGCCTTTCATCCCCTCATCATATGTGGATGCCAATCTCATCCCCATGCTCTCTGAGGCCGAGAAGGCCGCTGCCAACCTTCTCGAAAGCCCCCCACAGCAAAGAGGAGCACGCCCAGCACAAACCGCGTTCAGGGAAGGAGGCATGGGGGACTGGAGGTTCGCGTGTACACTCGAAGCAGGTTTTGGTTCCGCTTAATGCTCACTCGGTGGGACTCCACCGGATCCACTCTGATCAAAGGTTCGGAGTACAAGTTCTTCTTGGACCGGAGTTTCTTTTTAGAGAACGACGAGGTGGAGATGTGGGGCTTCCGGCAAGGTGGTCAGCTGTGCTTTGTTCTTGGCAGGAGCATCACTCCCCGGCTTAAGTAATTCGTGTGGGTTGGCTTTGTAAATCCTTTGGAGGAATTTTTCTCTCCTTATTTTTCTTTTTCCCTTTTCTTTTCTTAAACTCAAAGGAGACTGACTTGATCAAATGATTTCTTTTAGCAAAGGTTGAATTCAAGTAATAGCATGGTCCAATATCTGAAATCTCATTCCTGTTGGATTGGATTCCGTTTAGTATGTCGATGCATGAGTATATATGCAGTTGCTGTTTCGTTTGTGTGAAAGTTGTGTTGATGTTTATTATACTGAATATGATAGGTGGACTTGCGCCACCTAGGTAAGCAATTCGTGTGGGTTGGTTTGCCTTCTGTATGGTTGAAATAAAAGATTATCTAAAATTAAATTGGTATTACATGATTATAATGTAATAACCCGTCGCCTCTTAATGGACCTTATTTATTAACTAGCGTTAAGTGATAACAGCCCCCCTTTAATATTTGAACGCTTGCTTGATGGGAGCATGCGGTGAAGGAATTGAGTATAAAAAGGGACCCTTCCTAAGGTTTTCAACATGGTTATCGAAAGAAAAACCTAATAAGCGGAGGCATTGGCATTGAGTCCCTGATCAAGAGCACATCCTGAGGGCATACACCATCAGAATGCGATGGCTCGTTGATTAGAAGACCTCAATCAAGATCCATCGAGAGGAGGAAGATCAATCGAAGATCTCGAGATCAATCCTCCTCGAAAGGAGAGATCAAGAGATCCCAAAAGAAAGGAAGATCAAGATCCCGTGCAGCTGATTCAAGGAAGATCGATTCCTTACCCTCATCGGATAGACCATTAATAATAATGGCTGGAGGTAATTATCGATCATAATAAATATATTGATATCGTGATCAATATATTTAAATTAAGTCTTACATTTGGTATCAGAGCTTTTTAAAACCTCTGCCTTATTTTGTGAGGATTTCTATCCAAGTTTCTCTTTTCAAGCAATTTATGCCGCGTGTTTTCCGTTTTCAGTTTTTCGGATCGATCAGTTCTGATCTTTGTTCACGGAATTGACAGAAACCAGATTCCAATTTTTGCGGAAACAAAACGTGGCCTATTAAAGATTTCTTTCTGGCATTAAAGGTTTCCCGGATTTCTTTTGGTATTAAAGAGATAGCATTAAAGAAAGAAAAAGAAAAGAAACGTAGCATTAAAGAAAAGAAAAACTAAAGAAAAGAAATGCAGCGGAAACGTGGCTTCCATAACCACATGCGGTGACATATTAAAAAAGAGAGAAAACTTTCGGTTTTTGCTTTTCTCGCTTATGGTCTTTCCGTTCTCTCACGGGATTTAAAATCTGGATTGGTTGAATTTTAAATGCATTTATTATCTGTTTAATGTTTTATTAAATCATGTAACATGATTTATTTTTATCATTTGTTTCTTGAGTTTAAATTTTTGTATTAAAATACGCCTCCTGAGTCTCTATGCCTACGGTGTTTTGCATAGACTGGCCCAAGGGAATAATGAGCTACGGCCGGACGTGTTTTAATTAACAAAAATTTTTCTTAAGATGATAATTTCAAAATTCATTAAATAGATAATTGAAATGTTGTCTTCTGTTCTGCGTACTAGATTTATTCTATGCATGAATTTGGTGGTAGTGTGAAAATCACAGTGCAAATCCTTTCAAGGTCTATTGGTCAGTTGGTGTCTAGAAAGGTAAAGAGATTGTGGTTACTTAATTGGTTCCGTTGACTGACCTAAGGAAAGCAACGGGGGGACCCCCACTTCTCTTTCACTGGCCTGGCCAATTTGACTAACTCAGATCTTGATTTGGAAATGTTACGTTGATTAAGATCACTACCTAATAATCATGCTAAATTGGTTATATATGGAATTCAATGTCATGTGATCAATATGATGTTGATTAATTGAGGAGTAGCCACAGCATCTTTGATTAATCAAAATTATATATTGAGTTGCAAAGATCACATAAGGTTAGATGACATTAATTGTGACTAATTATATTAATGTAATGAATCTTATCCCACAGGAATTTTTGTTGCACTAATATAATTAATTAGGATGCGATAACAAATTATTTTCTTAATTACCCATAGGAATTAAGAAAGGAATATAATTTGTTAGTCACATCATTAAGCTAATGAGTCTATTTGAGTATAATAACTTAGCCCACAGGTAGTTATTGTATGTTATTGATTCATGTTATTGCATGTTTACATTGGTAAAACATGACATCAAGTTATATGCCTCAAATTCAATTACATGAACATGATTTTATTTTTATGCAGCTATTTTGCCTGTTAATATTTCTGATATGAAATGTGACATTCCCGATTTAAGTGGTGATAATTATAAATTATGGAAGGAGAGAATTCTTCTTCAATTAGGGTGCATGGATATTGACTATGCTATCAGGAAGGATGAACCACATTCAGTTACATCTACTAGCACTCAGGCTGAGATTGCTGCGTATGAACGATGGGAACGGTCCAATCGCCTCAGTATGATGTTCATACGTACTAAAATTTCTGCTAGTATACGTGGTTCAATTCCTGAGTGCAAAAATGTCAAGGAACTTCTGAAGGCTATTGATGCACAATTTGAGTCTTCAGATAAGGCAATGGCTAGCACCCTAATGACAAAATTATCATCAATGAAGCTCACTACGGTTGGAGGTGTGCGTGAGCACATCATGAAGATGAGGGACATTGCGGCTCAGTTGAAATCCCTAGAGGTTGAGATGTCAGAATCTTTCTTGGTGCACTTTATTTTGAGCTCACTCCCACAGCAATATAGTCCCTTCAAAATATCTTACAATACACATAAGGACAAATGGTCAATTAATGAACTTCTGACCATGTGTGTTCAAGAGGAAGGGAGGCTGATTTTAGAAATGGGAGAAAGTGCACATTTAGTCACTCAGAGAAAGACTAAAGCTCCCAAAGCCAAACGCAAAGGAAAGGGTAAAGTATCCATCCATACAGAAGACAAGAAGGAGTCCAAGTGCTTCTTTTGCAAGAAGAAAGGGCATATAAAGAAAGATTGTCTCAAATTCAAAGCTTGGCTTGACAAGAAAGGTACTCTAACCTCATTCGTATGTCATGAATCCAATTTGGTTATATGTCATAACACATGGTGGATTGATTCTGGTTCTACAATCCATGTTTCAAATACCTTGCAGGGTTTTCTAAATCAAAGGAAACCATTGGGAAGTGAACAAAGCATCTATTCAGGAAACAAGATGGTTCACATGTGGAAGCAATTGGAACGTGCAGACTTATTTTACATTCTGGTTTTGTTTTGGATTTGGAAAAGACATTTTATATTCCAAGTTTCTCTAGAAATTTGATTTCAGTGTCAAGGCTTGTACCAGCAGGATACTCCTTTAATTTTAATAAAAGCTCTGTTGATTTATTTTATAAATCTAAGCTTATTGGGAATGGTACATTGTCAGACAATCTTTTCCAAATCAATTTGAAAAATAATACCACCTATAATGTGATGCACGCCCAAACTGGTATGAAAAGATGTGTTATAAATGAGAATTCCTCTATTTTGTGGCATCGGAGATTAGGTCATATCTCCATTGAGAGAATTAAAAGATTAGTAAAAGATGGAGTACTTGATACTCTTGATTTTACTGATTTTGACACTTGTGTGGACTGCATAAAGGGAAAGCAAACCAACAAGTCCAAGAAAAATGCCAAGAGAAGTTCGGAAATACTGGAGATCATACATACGGATATCTGTAGCCCAGATATGGATTCGTATGGTCAGAGATACTTCATCTCATTTATTGATGACTATTCACGATATATGTATCTCTACCTACTTCATAATAAGAACGAAGCATTAGATGCCTTTAAGGTATTTAAGGCAGAAGTAGAGAAACAATGCGGCAAGCAAATTAAAATCGTGAGGTCAGATAGAGGTGGAGAATATTATGGTAGATACACTGAGAATGGACAAGCACCTGGTCCGTTTGCTCGGTTTCTTGAAGAAAATGGAATTGTTGCACAATACACCATGCCAGGGTCTCCTGACCAAAACGGTGTAGCTGAAAGGAGAAACCGGACATTATTGGACATGGTAAGGAGCATGATTGTCAGCTCTAACTTACCTAAATCCTTGTGGACTGAAGCTCTTAAAACTGCTGCGTATATATTGAATCGGGTTCCAACCAAGGCTGTTTCCAAAACGCCATTTGAGTTATTTAAAGGTTGGAAACCAAGTCTGCAACATATACGTGTTTGGGGATGCCCATCTGAAGTAAGAGTCTATAATCCACAAGAAAAGAAACTAGACCCAAGGACTATTAGTGGATACTTTATTGGATATGCTGAGAAGTCCAAGGGTTATAGATTTTATTGTCCATCTCACAGCACTAGGATTGTGGAATCAAGAAATGCAAAATTTCTTGAGAATGACTTGATCAGTGGGAGTGATCAATCTCAGTATTTGGCTTCTTCTGAGAAAGATCATTCAGTTATTCCAGCTTCCACTTCAAGTGAGGGATTGGTTGTTATTTATAGCACTCCTCAAACTCAATTAAGTGCCCAACAACCAGTCATTGAGATTTCACAAGCTGATGGTAATCTAGAAGATCGTGTTGTTCATCAACAATCAGTTGTGCAAGATACTCCTCAAGAGGTCATTGACACAACATTAAGAAGATCAACTAGAATAAAGAAATCAGCAATTCCTAGTGATTATGTTGTGTATCTACATGAATCTGACTATAACATTGGAGCCGAAAATGATCCTGAAACGTTTTCACAAGCCATGAGTTCTAAGGAATCAAACTTGTGGTTCAATGCCATGAAACGAGATGGAATCTATGGCATCTAATCGAGTCTGGGATCTTGTTGAGTTGCCTGATGGTGTAAAAGCCATTGGATGTAGATGGATCTTCAAAATAAAGAAAGACTCACAAGGCAACATTGAGAGATATAAAGCAAGACTCGTTGCCAAAGGATTCACTCAGAGGGAAGGAATCGACTACACGGAGACATTTTCTCCTGTATCCAAGAAAGACTCTCTCCGAATAATTATGGCATTGGTAGCTCATTTTGATTTTGAGTTACATCAAATGGATGTGAAGACCGCATTCCTTAATGGAGATCTAGAGGAAGAGGTTTACATGAAACAGCCTGAAGGATTTTCCTCTAGTGATGGTGAGCATTTGGTTTGCAAGCTTAAGAAATCCATATATGGATTGAAACAAGCCTCACGTCAGTGGTATTTAAAATTTCATGATGTGATCTCTTCCTTTGGTTTTGAAGAGAACATCATGGATCAATGTATATACCAGAAGGTTAGTGGGAGCAAAATTTGTTTCTTGGTCCTATATGTGGATGACATTCTACTTGCAACCAATGATAAAGGGTTGCTATATGAGGTGAAACAATTTCTCTCCAAAAATTTTGATATGAAAGATATGAGTGAGGCATCTTATGTCATTGGCATTAAGATCCATAGAGAAAGATCTCGAGGCATTTTGGGATTGTCTCAAGAAACTTATATCAATAAAGTCTTGGAGAGATTTCAGATGAAAAATTGTTCACCAAGTGTTGCACCTATAGTGAAGGGTGACAAGTTCGCTTTGAACCAGTGCCCTAAAAATGAACTTGAACGGGAACAGATGCACAACATTCCATATGCTTCAGCTGTTGGAAGCCTAATGTATGCTCAGGTTTGCACAAGACCTGACATTGCATTTGCAGTAGGAATGTTGGGAAGATATCAGAGTAATCCAGGTTTAGACCACTGGAGAGCTGCTAAAAAGGTCATGAGGTATCTTCAAGGGACCAAGGACTACATGCTCATGTATAGACAAACTGATCATTTGGAGATAGAGGGCTACTCAGATTCGGACTTTGCTGGCTGCGTTGATTCTCGGAAATCAACATCAGGATTTATATTTATGTTAGCTGGTGGAGCCATATCATGGAGGAGTGCAAAGCAGACCTTGACTGCTACCTCTACTATGGAAGCGGAGTTCGTTGCTTGTTTTGAGGCTACATCGCAAGGTGTATGGTTGAAGAGTTTCATCTCAGGGCTTAGAATTGTTGACTCTATTACTAGGCCAATTAAACTGTACTGTGACAATTCAGCTGCTGTATTTTTGGCTAAAAACCATAAGAGTGGTAGTCGAAGTAAACATATCGACATTAAGTATTTAGCCATAAGAGAACGTGTTAAAGAAACAAAGTGGTCATAGAACACGTTAGCACTGAATTGATGATAGCTGATCCTTTGACTAAAGGCATGCCAATTAAGAATTTAAGGATCATGTGATAAGAATGGGAGTTGGTTCCATGATATAATTGTATGGATAACAATTTGTACAAAGAAACTCTTATTTCAATTATTTGTTTATTTCTCATTCAGGTGTACACGTTATATGACTTTTGAGAAATGACAAACTTTTCTTTTGGACTCTGAATAAACATATGGTTTATTCATTATGTTATGTTGTCACATTTGGAATAGTGGTAAAGAAATTGAATGCATTGTAATACATAGAAGATAATACTCAATTATAGAGGACCTATCGCTATGATTCATGTATTTAGTTTCTTGTTCAGTGTTGATAAAATATACGGACCAAGTGGGAGAATGTAATAACCCATCGCCTTTAATGGTCCTTATTTTATTAACTAGTGTTAAGTGATAACAGCCCCCCCTTTAATATTTGAACGCTTGCTTGATGGGAGCATGCGGTGAAGGAATTGAGTATAAAAAGGGATCCCTTCCTAAGGTTTTAAACATGGTTATCGAAAGAGAAACCTAATAAGCGGAGGCATTGGCATTGAGTCCCTGATCAAGAGCACATCCTGAAGGCATACACCATCAGAATGCGATGGCTCGTTGATTAGAAGACCTCAATCAAGATCCATCGAGAGGAGGAGGAAGATCAATCGAGATTCCAAAAGAAAGGAAGATCAAGATCCCGTGCAGCTGATTCAAGGAAGATCGGATTCTTTACCCTCATCGGATAGACCATTAATAATAATGGCTATAGGTAATTATCGATCATAATAAATATATTGATATCGTGATCAATATATTTAAATTAAGTCTTACATATAATTTATTTATTTATTTTGAGATTAGAGAGGATAGTGCCATATTTCACTACTAGGAACCCGACGGCAAGCGATAGGATGTGCAACTAAGCTAATGCTTATTAGGTTGATGAATATAGTTAAGAATCTTCTTTCTACTTTTTCCTTAATCTGATGATATCTGCTGGTGGAGGACCGAAGATAATTTCCGCCATCCGATTAATGCTTGATGGCTTTCAATCTCCTTGTAGGAAGCTGCAAAGTGCTTCTATGTTCAATACCTATCTAAGGGGTAGGCCAGAATGTATCCAGTCCATGCTTCCTCCAGTTTACTGGAAAATATTGAACCCAGCTACTTACCTGACACGGCTCCAAACTAAAACCAAAAAAAAAAAAAAAAACTCTCTTTTAATTTTGGATTTAAGCCTGGGGTTCACAAAGAGCCCTGGTCTTAGTCCGGAGCTCCATCTGCAATAAGTAACTCGACTGGTCCTCTAACTCAAATCCGATAAACCTTTGCTCATTTACAGTACAAGATTCGGAAGAGCTGCCACGTCAATTTGTAATTAAGAAAGAGATGCTCAAATCAAGATTAACTTGCATTATAATCGAGTCAAGTATGTGTGTGTATTAAAGCATATATATATATCAGTTCACAACTTTATGTTCAATAATGTAAAGGCCTTAAAGCCATCTGCGGTGTACCATTGGCTGTCATTTGAAAGTTTGCGCATGCCGCTGACCAATCTTCCAGACCCAAAATTCCCCCATGTTTTTCCCGTGGATTTATTTATTATTATCAATCAGGGTAATTCTCACTGCTTGGATTCAAACAAGCCATATAGATTGGTTTTCTGATCGAATGGATTTCCTCAGCCCTCCCTGTGCAAAGCCGGTTTGATTATGGTGTTTGATTATGCACGAAGAGCAAGTTCCGCACGTCAAGCCTCATGACCTTTGTTCCTTGACTCATTGTCCCGTCAAGGACCTGCTCAACAACAACCAGAAATCTTCCAAAGAAGGCGTTAGGAAATAGAGACAGAACGGAAATAAACATTGCCTATCCCACGAGGTCATCAACAAAGAAACAGTGAAGAAAAAATTGCTACAAAAAATTCATGACAACCCCAAGAAATATTGGAATGAATATCCACCAACCTTCTATCCCTATTTTTTTATGGAGAAAATTATGATTATTGGAGCATCAAGATGAAAAACCTTTTTATTTCACAAAAGTATGGGATCTAGTTGACAACGGGTACGAAGACCCAGTTAATCCAACAAATAATCAGAAGGAGCAACTGAAGGACTACAAAAAGAAGGATGCCAAAGCTTTGTTCTTTATTTAACAAGCCGTATCTGAAAAAAATTTTCAAGAATTATTAGAGCCACCAAATCAAAGGAGGCATGGAATATCTTGTAGGGGGAATTTCAAGGCAACATAAAGGTAAGAGCTATCAAACTTCAAGGTAACATAAAGGTAAGAGCTATCAAACTTCAAACTCTAAGAAGAGAATTAGATAATTTGAGAATGCAAGAAAATAAAAAATTAAAGGATTACTTCTCCAAACTTACCGAGACTGTTAATCAAATGAAGAGCTATGGTGAAACTATCACCGAGCGAAGAATATGTGAGAAAATCTTGGGTAGTTAATCTTCAAAATTTGATACAATAGTTGCAATTGTTAAAGAATCTAAAGATCTTTCTGAATTAAGTGTTCATGAATTGATGTGATCTCTTGAAGCTCATGAGCAAAGATTGTTTAGGCATAAAGAATCATCAATTGAAAGTGCCTTTCAATCTAAACTCAAAGTGATTGATAAAAATTCTCAAAAAGAATCATCTAGTCATGCTCCAGTCAAAAGAGAGTCATTCAGAGGTGAAAACCAAAATAGAGGAAGAAGAAGAAATATGAAAGGAAGAGGTAGAGAAATACAAAGAAATAATTTTTCAAAAAGGCAATATGATGAAAGCACTCAACAAAGGTGCAATATATGTAAAAGGTCTTCTCATGCTGAAAAAGATTGTTGGTTTAGGGAAAAACCCCAATGTTATAATTACAAAAAGTTTGGACATGTTCAAAATAATTGCAGGTACAAAGCAAATGAGCAAGCACACTTCTCAGAAGAAAATGAAGGTCAACAAAGCACACTATATGCATGTCAAACTGCAGAAGAGCAAAGTAATAATATGTGGTATCTTGACAGTAAATGCAACAATCACATGACAGGAGACAAGTCTTTTTTTGTGGATATTGACAGTTCTTCAATTTCACAAGTGAAGATAAAAAATGGTGTTCTAGTCCAAGCAAGAGGCAAAGGCACAATTGATATCAATACCAAGAAAGAAAGAAAATTCATTCATGATGTTTTACTTGTTCCAGATTTGAAGCAAAATCTCTTGAGTGTTGGATAGCTGATTGAGCATGGGTATATGGTACACTTTGAAATAATGTTTGCAAGTTATATGACAGAGGGATGAAAAAGCAACTTATGGCAAATATCAAGATGGAGAAAAATAGAAGTTTTCTCTTATTTTGCACTATACAAAGGATGCTGCATGAAAGATGGAAGTAAATGATGAGTCATGGTTATGGCACAAAAGGTTTGGGCACTTGAATTTTCAAAGCTTGAGAAGTCTACATCAAAAGAATATGGTGTATGGTCTACCAGCAATACATGATAAGGAAGAACCTTGTGAAGGATGTGCACTTGAAAAACAATATAGAGAGGCATTTTCAAAAGAGCATATATGGAGAGCCAAAGCACCATTAGAGCTTATTCATACTGACATATGTGGACCTATGAAAACTCCTACTCATGCAGGTAACATCTACTTCATTATTTTTATTGATGACTATTCAAGGATGATATGGGTGTATTTTATGAGACATAAATCAGAAGCATTTCTTATCTTTAAGAAGTTTAAAAATCTTGTGGAAAGACAAAGTGGGCATTATATCAAAGTGCTGAGAAGTGATAGAGGTGGTGAATACAATTCAAATGAATTTGAGAAATTTTGTGAAGATGATGGTATACAAAGACAATTGACTGTTGGCTATGCACCAGAGCAAAATGGTATTGCAGAAAGAAAGAATCGTACTATTGTTGAGATGTCTAGATCTATGCTCAAAGACAAAGGCCTTTCAAATTCTTATTGGGCAAAAGCAGTGAATACAGCAGTATATCTGATGAATAGATGTCCAACAAAAGCTCTTCAAAATATGACACCATTTGAGGCCTGGTATGGTAGAAGCCTTCAGTGAAGCATTTCAAAATATTTGGATGTGTGTGCTATGCACATATTCCAAAGGAAAGGAGACATAAACCTGATGAAGTAAGTGAAAATGTATCTTTGTTGGATACAGTTCTAAATCAAAAGGTTACAGACTTTTCATCTTGAAGCAAATCAAGTGATCATAAGAAGAGATGTTATTTTCAATGAGAAAGTTGCTTGGGATTGGAAGCAAAAGAAAGTTGAAGAAAATATTATTCCTCTGAATGAAGAAATCTATGATGCTCAAAATGAAGAGAATGAGGTTGAAGGTTTACCACAAACTTCTCCAAATATAAGTCTATTTTCAACTTCAAGTTCAAGTCCATCTTCAAGTTCTACTCCTATAAAAATAAGAAGGTTAAGTGACTTTTATGCTTCTTGTAATTTCTATATGATTGAGCCTGAAACTTATGAAAATGCTATGCATGAAGAAGTATGGAACAAGGCAATGCAAAAAGAAATTAATATGATTAAGAAGAACAAAACTTGGGAATTAGTGAAGAAACCAAGTGATAAGGAAGTCATTGGCTTGAAGTGGATCTACAAAACAAAATACAATCCAGATGGCACCATTCAAAGACACAAAGCAAGATTAGTAGCAAAGGGATACTCTCAATTACCTGGTATTGATTATCAAGAAATTAACAAACATTGGAATTCTAAGTGTTAGAATTCATAAAGTTTTCACCAAACGTTGGGTCTCTTTGATTTTACCAAATGTAGGAATTCTAAGTGTTAGAATTCGATGGGCTAAAGGCTGAATTGAGCCTATAAAATAAAGGACATTCTTCACCAGATCACAATATGTTATGCATTGAAATTCTAAAGAGTCAGAACAAAATAGTTCTAAAAGTTAGAACAGAAAATCCTGGTATGATTCTGGTGTTAGCAAAAGTTTGGTAGATCTTGGAGGAAGATTCAAGTTGAAGAATTCAAGATAAGCAAAGTTATTTTTCTATGAGCTAGCACTTCCAGAAATTTGATCATTCGGGGACTTCGCGTAGACGATTCTAGAGGCCGGACGATTGAACGGCTGAAGAGCACAATGAATTTACCTATTGTTCTTAAGGTAAGTGATATGATCCCTAGATTTTAAGGCATGCTTCAAGACAAGTAGCATGACTTCTTATCTTGAAGATCAAGATATGATCTTGATGATTTAATTTATATGCATAATTTAGATCAAACGATCCTATAGTATAAGGCAAAGATATGATTTTGATGCATGTTAGATAGATTAATATTTAATCTTTAAGCTTCCATATTGGTAATCGTTATCAAAATTTTAAAATATGCATGCCTTGGAGGTTATTTCTTCCTATAATTGCTGCCATGCTGATGCACCAAGTCCCTCACCCACCCAGGGACTGGCATCCGATTCATCTTCTTTGTATAGAGGCTCCTGGTGTTGCCTTTTGGAAGGTGAAAGGAGGAGCAAGAAGAGAGCAAGCGATTTAATGATTGGTTGATTTGTTAGAGCTACGTGTACGTGTATATTAAGGTTCTTTCTTTAATCGCGATTGATTCTTGTCGTATCTCCTCCCACCAACAAAACTTTCAGGTTTATCCTAATCCAATGGTAGATAATTACGGGTGAAGTCCTAATAGCTTGAAGCCAGCTTAACTACGACGCCGATAGTCATATTTTTTGCAAGTTCATTGGCAGTGATATAGAGAGAATTAGCCTTGCCTCTGCTATATTGCCTCTGATCTTTTCTTAACTTACCTTTTAGCTTCTAAATCTAAATAATAAATAAATAAATAATGAGCTTGACAACCTAGTAAATAACTTTTCATTTTAATAAAATCAGATTAATCAGTATTTAAGATTATAATTCCATAAATACATGTAAAGAAATCATATACATTTGGCATATATAGCAAAATCATAAATATATTATTTCAATAGATGCACAAATTAACATATTATATTTCTATCATATAAATATATATGTGAATTCCATATGCCCAATAGTTAAAATGGAATATCAAAATTAAACTTTAATAAAACAATCATATATCAGATTATATATATCGAAATCTTATTTTTCTTTTATCTCTTTGGTCAAGTACTATAGTCATATTTAACGCGTGCGATATACGTCTATGATCACATATAGCCCTGCTAAATAGGGTCGAAACTATATTTAGTTTTGTGGAGTAGGTTTGAGACCATATTCAGCCTTATAGAATAAGTTATATCAAATACTATCACTGTAATATAGCTCTTCAACATTATATCATGCATAGTTTGATCGATAGTATATATATATATATATATATATATATATATATATATATATACACACACAAATATTCATCTTTTCAAAAAAAATTTCAACATTGTAATTTGATATATATTCAAACATTTATAAATGAAAAAAAAATTCAAATATCCATATTTAACAATGCCAAAAGGTGTATAATACTTTTAATAATATATTCAATAAATGTCATTTCCTGCTTGATTTCAAAAGTCAAATCAGTTATAGCATAATTTGATAGACAAAAGTCAATTAGCCAATATATCAAATATCATTCAATGCATTTTGAACCTTGAAATATGATTTAATAATTTCATAAAAAAAAGAATCCCATGAGAAATAACCTCATTACAATATTTTTTTTATGCAATAAAAATTGAATTTTGATGATAAATTTGCCAACATGCTTTTTTTTTTTTGAGATTATTTATTAGTATATATCAAAACAGAAGTGATACTTATCTCGAAGCCCATAATAATGTAAATAAATCATATTTCTCAAATTCAAACCTAATAATCCAAAAGTATATAGATATTAAATCCGTTCATGATAATATTTCCAAATAATTTTTTAAAAGTTTTCAATCTTTAAATTTCAATAATTTCGTTTCTTTACGTGAAAATACCAAATCAAGTGTTAGACTACTGACCAAATTTCTTTCATACCTAAATTGCCAAACATACACACATATATAACATGGAAGATAGTGTGGAGCTTATCCATAACCTTCTCATTGCATGCGATGAAAACCAATTGCAATAAACAACAAACTAGACAAGTAAGAATACAACAATCAAGAGTCCACATAGGTCAACTTAAAATTTAGTTTGCCAAATTGTAAAAGAATGTTATAGCAGAAATAATTATTCTAGCAAGTGGCATAATGATAGGATAGAATATAGCTATGAAATGCAATGAGATGGATTAGAACTGATTTTACTCATCTTATCTCCATCTTCGATTTCTCACACATCCTGCTTTATACCGATAAAAAGTTTAGTCTCCAATCCCTAATATCTAACCTCAACCTATTGTCTCCCATTATTCTTTTTCTTTTTTTCTTGTAAAATTATTTTTAAAAAACATACTTTGATTACTCTTTTAATTAAAGTTATAATTTAAGTATATAAAAATATAAAAATTACATTATTTTTACTATTAAAATTATATAATAAATATAAAATTTTTATTAAAAATAATAGCCCTAATTTACTCATTATATGAAAGATAAAAATACAATTTATGTACTACTCTTACTTTGATCCTAGTAATAAATTTTTTGATTTTCTCAAAATCTATCTCCAACCAAATGAAAGCTTGAAATCTCATGCTAATCGAGGTGGATCTTCATCGAATCAGGTTAAAATTATCATTTTTAGATATACCTAGCATTAGGATCAGGCTAATTTTGTGCCTATGTTTTTTATTTTAAATTTTTGGTGATTCAAAATGTTAATCATTTTAAATTTTATAAATTATATCTTGAAATGGCCCAAAGAGATGTATCTCTGAGTGAACAGTAGTTATTTTTCTCTATTAATCTTTCATGATAGTACTTTTGTGGCGGTCCTAGTATCATGAGTCTTACATGATAGTATCTTAGTGGTCATAGCAACACTAATAGTGGTCCAAGCATCATGAGATTTACCTCGCTGATGAGACCGTCCAATGATAACGTGGGGTTTGATAGCCAGAGGTCCCCATATTATTTCTTAAATGACGGAGCGGATACATGTACCATGGACTTCCAACCATATATGAATCCTATCCTAGAATTCCAAGCATATCCTATCCCAAATATAAATAGCTGTTGTATATTTAAAAATTATAAAAGAATTCATTAGATGTTATGTGCATGAATCATGGATAAGTAAAAGCCGTATGTGATCGAAATAAAATGCATGACAACCATCCAAATATATACAGCATGCGAAGTTTGCATTGCTGCAGTGTAGCGCATTCTGAGCGTTAATTGATGCCACTTTATTTCTAAAATGTTATCTAACATCACTTTATTTCTTTGTACACTTACTAGCTAGATTGATTACCCTCAAAAGAGAATAACGGAGTAGGCTAAATGCTGTTGTCATTGATGTCCTCCAAAGTTAAAGGCAGTTTATATGTGAATTGGGCCTGCTGGCATCACGTACTTGCATAGCAAGGGGATATCCTCAAAACTTTAGACCTAGATGGTAGATAAAAATGATGCATATCTAATTAAAAATTTATCCTAAACATTAATTATAATGCTCAGTGGATCAAAATTTCCACATGCTTCTTATACCTTGCAGATTAATTGGCCTCGCTCTGAAACGAGGCTACAATTCGGAGAAAAAAAAAATTTACGGTGGTCCACTGTTTCTACCGTCTTCAAGTTGGATATGGCCAAGTATATATATATATATAACCAGTCAACTCGGCCAAGGATTCGTCACGTAGCAATTCACAGAGAACCAAGGGTGTCCAAATTAATTAATCGCTTAAAATAGAGAAGACTAAACTAAGACGGTACAAAGCATAGATTGGACAAGCAGGATGGAAAGAACCTCTCAGTAGTCATTCCATAAACTTTTCTCCCCCGCTCTGAAGAGAGGTGATATTTCGTTACAAATTAATACGTACAACAAAACCATCATAATTAAGGAAACCATTTTCGAGAGAGTAGGAGCACCGAACTGACGTTCTGCCGGTGGAGACGATCACCTTCCATCGATCCGGCAATGGTCGTACGGTTTGCAGCTCCGGATGAGGCTGTTAGACGGGGAGGGAGGCAGTGGCCGCCGTACGACTGGCCCGCGGCCACGTTGCAGGCCGGCAGGTCCCCGATCAGCGCGTTTTTTCCGAGACTGTTTTTGTTGCTGGAGAAACCGCCTGTTCGTCTCCGAGTCCAGCAGGAACTCCTGCTCCGCTTGGCATTCCGCTATCGATCCGTTGCACGCGGCCGGGTCGACTCTAAACCCGGCGTCGTCGGTGACAGGAAGCCCAAAACCACTGAAGAGCAGAACCACCTCAAGGAGCAGCCAAAGAAGGCGCGTCTCTGACTTCATTTTCGTCTCTGATTCCAGACCCGTTCACCAATACGACGCTTTTATAGAGCTCGGCAGGCTATAAAATGGTGGAGGAGAAGTTTTTTTTTTTTCCTCTTTTCCTTTCCCTTTTTTGTTGACCGACCGTTGGGAGAGTTAGCTAGGGAAGAGAAGGTGGGATTTGGACAAATAATAAGATGGTACGTTACAGGCGAGGAGAGGAACGTGGCGTAGAGAGCAGGAAGAGCCGACCTCTCCGCACTCTCTGGGCCCCCATCGCGCCCACCAGCACACCCACGGGTCGCTAATTATTAGTCGATAGCTCAGCAACTAATTATGACGCATCATCTAAAAATAATAAGGAAAAGATTTTGTACACCGTCCCCGATGCAACAAGGTTTACGTGGACTGCACCGCTTCTTCTGATTGGTCCACGTAGCTCCTACATGGATGACCTGCCGGGCTGTATGGCTCTACTTTAATGTTACGTTCTGAACGTGACGGCCATTTAAAGCAGTTCGCTTTTTTTTAAAATTAGCATACGGACGAAAATGCCCTTTCCCTCCATCCTAGCGCCATTTTACATTGTATTTCATCTGTGCAAGAAGAACTCTCTTTCTTCCTCGGTCGAAAGAAAATATTTCAGCTTCGAGGCTGAAAAACCTAGCTACTGGAGTGTGTGTACAAAAACTTCTGGAGAAAATGTCATCCGCAGCAGCACAAAGTAAAAAGTCTTTCTTCCAACTTCTTTCTAAAGCTCCTTTATTACACCAACAGTTTTTTCTGGTTAGAGTTAGTTAATGCGTGACCAAACCGTTTAATGCGCGGGTAACTTCCTTAGAACAAAATAGTTATGACATTCTGGGAGTCATAACTGTTTAGAGTTTACTATTTTGTAAGCACGAATGTCATACTCTTTTAACTAGGATGTTATACCTCATGAACTGGGATGTCGTCAGAGTGGTTCGGCCTATATTCCCCGTTATTTCATGTCCATATAGCTCTAGTGTCGTTGTTAAAGCTATGACACCCCTGATATACTGTTAAGACACCGTAGTTACAAGCCTAGGACACCTGTGCTCCAAACGAAAGCTGGAGAAAAGCCTTGCGACACCGTAGTTACAACGCTACGACACCCATGCTTATAACCTTTGCGATCTTCGTATGTTGCTTTCCGGGGTATCGTAGCTTGTTATATGGGGTGTCTTTAAATGCTATAAAGGGTGTGATAAACGACGCTGGAGAGCAGGCCCGCGACACCCCGTATGGAGAACAATCCCCGCGACACCCCGCTTTAATAGTCATGTCATCGGTGTCGTCGCCTAAAAGCTAGGGTGTCGTAAGATGAGAACTGGGGTGTCGTTAACAGACTGAGTCGGTGCTGTCGTCGTTCGCGACACCCCAGTTAAAAATTGACGACACCCTAGCTCTCATCTGACGACACCCGTGCTTAGAACTGACCACGGCGAGAAGGCCCACGACACCCAAGTTACTAAAATTTATTTTTATTCATAAAAAAAGAAAAGAAAAAAAGTACATGAAGCCCTCACTGGGGCTTGTCTCCTTCGGTCGCTGCGTCGGCGATCTGGCGCTGGAGGGATGCTACTTGCCCCTCCAGGTGGCTGTTGGCCCGATGCAGGACCTCGATATCTCTTGTTGAAACGGCTAGGTATTGCTCGGCCGCCTTGTTGAGTCGCTCGCTGATTGCGAGCGACTCCGCATAGACCTCCGCATCGATGGTGACCGTTGCGCGGTGGCTGCCATGGTTGCCAGTAGATCTCCCCTCGCCTCTAGAAGCCATCTTAGTATCAAAAAGACTGGAAATGTGATTAACGATAGCATTCCCCCATCCATATTTAAGGTACTCCTGGCAAGTATTTCAATTGCCACGCGCCACCATCTCAGTGGGCGGTTCACAGGAATCGAATCGGTGCGCCCCCCCCCCCCCCTCCCTCGTTGAGTTTCGAGGGATGGGGAACAGAAGAGAGTTTCGGGAAGCCAACCATAGTAAGTTTTACGTCGTCCCAAGAGAAAATTCACGACACCCAAGGATGATTTGGATTTCGGCCGAAACTCCTTCGCGACACCCCTGTTGAAAGCTCACGACATCCTAGCTTTAAGGCAACGACACCCGTGCTTAGAAATGATCACGATGAGAATACCCGCGACACCCCTTGTCGAATTCAGCCGCAACTCCTTCGCGACACCCCAGTTGAAATCTCACGATACCCTAGCTTTAAGGGGACGACACCCCTGAAAAGGTGATTAACGTGGGTTCGCTGTTAATGCACGGGTGTCGTCGCCTTAAAGCTAGGGTGTCGTGAGCTGAAATCCAATTCTCCCTGGGGTGTCACGGGGATTGTCCGCGCGGTCAGTTCTAAGCACGGGTGTCGTAGCATTGGTGCTGGGGTGTCATGATATTTCAACTGGGGTGTCATGAAGGAGTTTCGGCCGAATTCGACAAGGGGTGTCGCGGGGGTTCTCTCCGTGATCAGTTCTAAGCACGGGTGTCGTCGCCTTAAAGGTAGGGTATCGTGAGCTTTCAACAGGGGTGTCGCGAAGGAGTTTCGGCCGAAATCCAATTCTCCCTGGGGTGTCGCGGGGATTCTCTCCGTGGTCAGTTCTAAGCACGGGTGTCGTAGCATTGATGCTAGGGTGTCATGAGGTTTCAAGTGGGGTGTCGCGAAGGAGTTTCGACCGAAATCCAAATCATCCTTGGGTGTCGTGAATTTTCTCTTGGAACGACGTAAAACTTACAACGGTTGGCTTCCCGAAACTCTCTTCTCTTCCCCATCCCTCGAAACTCAAGGAGGGGGGGGCGCACCGATTCGATTCCTGTGAACCGCCCCCACTGAGATGGTGGTGCATGGCAATCGAAACACCTGCCAGGAGTACCTTAAATATGGATGGGGAATGCCATCGTTAATCACCTTTCTAGCTTTTTTTATAATGAGATGGCTTCCAGAGGCGAGGGGAGATCTACTGGCAACCATGGCAGCCGCCGCGCAACCGTCACCATCGATGCGGAGGTCTATGCGGAGTCGCTCGCAATCAGCGAGCGACTCAACAAGGCGGCCGAGCAATACCTGGCCGTTTCAACAAGAGAGATCGAGGTCCTGCGTCGGGCCAACAGCCACCTGGAGGGGCAAGTAGCGTCCCTCCAGCGCCAGATCACCGACGCAGCGACCAAAGGAGATGAGAAGCCCCAGTGAGGGCTAATGTACTTTTTTTCTTTTCTTTTTTGATAAATAAAAATAAATTTTAGTAACTTGGTTGTCGCGGGCCTTCTCGTCGTGGTCTGTTCTAAGCACGGGTGTCGTCGCCTTAAAGCTAGGGTGTCGTGAGCTTTCAACAGGGGTGTCTCTAAGGAGTTTCGGCCGAAATCCAATTCTCCCTGGGGTGTCGCGGGATTCTCCGCGCGGTCAGTTCTAACCATGGGTGTCATAGCATTGGTGCTGGGGTGTCATTAGATTTCAACTGGGGTGTCGCGAAGGTGTTTAGGCTGAATTCGACAAGGGGTGTCGCGGGGGTTCTCTCCGTGATCAGTTCTAAGCACGGGTGTCGTCGCCTCCCTGGGGTGTCGCGGGGATTGTCCGCGCGGTCAGTTCTAAGCACGGGTGTCATAGCATTGGTGCTAGGATGTCATTAGATTTCAACTGGGGTGTCACGAAGAGTTTAGGCTGAATTCGACAAGGGGTGTCGCGGGTATTCTCACCGTGATCAGTTCTAAGCACGGGTGTCGTCGCCTTAAAGCTAGGGTGTCGTAAGCTTTCAACAGGGGTGTCTCATAGGAGTTTCGGCCGAAATCCAATTCTCCTGGGGTGTCACGGGGATTGTCCGCACGGTCAGTTCTAAGCATGGGTGTCGTTGCCTTAAAGGTAGGGTGTCGTGAGCTTTCAACAGGGGTGTCTCGAAGGAGTTTCGGTTGAAATCCAATTCTCCTGGGGTGTCGCGGGGATTCTCCGCGCCGTTAGTTATAAGCCATGGGTGTCGTAGCATTGGTGCTAGGGTGTCATTAGATTTCAACTAGGGTGTCGCGAAGGAGTTGCGGCGGAATTCGATAAGGGGTGTCGCGGGTATTCTCACCGTGATCATTTCAAATGGCCACATTTGCACGACGGGTGAAGGTGCACGGCCTCGCCTTATCACTAGGGTATCGTAGATGATAAATAGGGTGTCGTATTGTTTTAACCTTCGTGTCCTAAATCCTAATCCTTTGTCAGCATATATTGACAACTAAATCTATGGATATCATTGTTCATGACTGCGTGCCTATATTTTCATAGTTGATGCTGAAATTGTAGATCGAAAGAAATCGATAACACTCCCGGCCGTGCACCTTCACCCGTCGCTCCAAATGCAGTGGATGATATTGTAGTTCCTCAAACTGGGATGGAATTCAATTCAGCAGATGATGTATATACGTTCTATAATAGATACGCGAAATGAGTTGGTTTTGGAATCACAACAGTGTGTAGCAGGGCCAACAACAAAAAAATAACTTTGCTTCAAGCACCTGGCGTGTTGGAGGCAAGGAAAATCTAGAAAATCAGAGAAGAGTATGAATCATAGGGATACTGGGAAAGTTGATTGTATGGCATCCATAAAAGCAAGACTGAATGCTACAAGTGGTAAGTGGATATTGGATGAGGTTTCTCTAGAACATAACCATGGGATGTCCATAACATCAACTGGTTATCTACGGTCGCATAGGAGGATCAGCACACCAGAGAAGGCAGAGATCAGCAATTTACATGCCATGAATGTTCCGACGACTCAGATATACTCTGCCATAGCAAGGAGAAAAGGGGGCAGAGGACAATTGGATTTCACCGAGAAGGATGCTCGTAACTTCTTTTGTCGCGAACGTCAGTCTAAGCTGAAAGAAGGAGATGCTCAGTCGATGGTAATTCATTTCGCCGAAATGCAACTCAGAAATCCCAATTTCTTCTATTCCTTAGACCTCAATGATAATGGTCATCTGAGGTCTGTCTTCTGGATTCATCCAAGGTCAAGATTGGCATGCTCATACTTCGGTGATGTTCTAAGCTGACTCAACGTACTTGAAAAACAGATATCAAATGCCTTTTTGTCCATTCGTTGGGATCAACCATCATGGACAGTCCACCTTGCTTGGATGCGCATTGTTGTCTGATGAGAGTACTGAGACATATAAATGGTTTTTCAGACTTGGCTGGATGCAAATGGTGGTCAAGCACCTTTCCATGATTACTGACCAAGATAAGGCAATCGAGGCTGCTGTCAAAGAAGTTTTTCCTAACACACGACATCGATTTTGTCTTTGGCATATATTGAAGAAGATACCGGAAAAGATTGGCCACATTTGCACGGCAAATCCCAAGTTTATGGTTGATTTCGATGAGGCGATATATGATTCATTGACCATACAGTCATTCGAGGAAAGGTGGGCACATGTTATGAGAAATATAAAGAATGCAAGTCTATAGATTGGTTCAATGTCCTTTACGAATGTCGGGAAAAATGGGTCCCAGTTTACCTAAAGGATACATTCTTCGCAGGTTTGTATGTCATTGTCTTTGGTTCATGTTCGCGTTAAACGCTTTTTTTTTGTTGACAAAATTTTGAACAGGGATGTCATCTTCACAAAGGAGTGAGGGCATTAATCACTTATTCGATGGGTTTATAAATTCGAAGACAACACTAACGGAATTCATAAGTAAGTACGAAGATGCCTTGGAAAAAAGATACGAGGCCAAAAATGAGGAAGATAATAGGACGTTGCAAATGATTGCTTTCCTAAAGACATCATCACCTTTTGAGAGACAAGCTGCAGGAAGGTATACAAGGAGCATTTTCAAAAAATTTTAGAATGAGATCCTTGAAATGGCTGCATCAAATACAAAATTGATCAAGGAAGCTGGCAACACTTGTTTATATTCCGTAAAGTCGTATGA
Organism: Calamus simplicifolius; assembly: GCA_900491605.1. Taxonomy (NCBI): domain Eukaryota; kingdom Viridiplantae; phylum Streptophyta; class Magnoliopsida; order Arecales; family Arecaceae; genus Calamus; species Calamus simplicifolius. Next base: position 564,502 of record UESW01003842.1, on the reverse strand, counting down.
AAGGATTGAAGTCGATGGAATTGGCAAGGAGATGATCAAAGATTATATCGTGTCATACGATAGAAATATTGAGGATGTCCAATGCCAGTGCTGATCCTTTCAGTTCAAGGGGTACCTATGTAGGCATGCCCTGTTGGTTCTTCATCAAAGTGACGTATTTCGTTTACCAGATAAATACTTCTTGAAGAGATGGTGCAAGGACATGAAATACCAATTCGACGAATTCGACTACAATACTGAGGGTTATGATAAAAGCACACGAAACTCACGGTACGCAGTGATAATTTTTTAATTGAAATGTCTTAATATTTGTTATCGTTAATATTATGTTAATGATTGTAGATATAGTTTGCTGAGTCATCGGATGATGAAGCTCGCAGAGATAGCCTCCATGTCTGAAGATGCATTTAATGTAGTGATGGATGGTCTAACACCTATATTCAAAATTGTCGTGGATGCCAACTGCGTAGCTAAACCACGTACATAGCTTGTAATTCAAGATCCTGAACAAATTAGGACGAAAGGTCGCCCGAGAGAGAACAGATTAAAGAGTGGAGTCGAGAAGAAGTCAAAAAGATCAAGGAAAAATCAGGTCAAGGAAAGAGCTTCTTTAAGCATCAGGCAGACTTGTTTGCAGTCTATTAATACTGAAGAGGACCTGGAGAGAATTGTTCCGCTGTCCAAAACTTTGATGGACGAATTTGATGCTTATGTATTGAGTCAACTTACACAAGAGCATATATAAAACACGGGTGTTGTAACTTTTGAATTATGGTGGCTTGGTCGCAAATGAAATGCTTTCAAAATAGGGTGTCTATTTCAGTAAAATGAAGTGCTTTTAGTACGACGACACCCCAGCTCTTGGCAAACACACCCTAGCCTTGCGTGGCGACACCCGAAAGGCGAAACCTACGAGACATCCCAGTACTCGTGAACCAACACCGAAGATTTTAGCGCGACAACACCCAGCTCTTGGCAAACGACACCCTAGCCTTGCGCGGCGACACCCGAAAGGCGGAAACCTACGAGACATCCCAGTACTCGCAAACCGACACCGAAGATTTTAGCGCGACGACACCCCAGCTCTTGGCTAACGACACCCTAGCTCTTGCGCGGCGACACCCGAAAAGCGGAAACCTATGAGACATCCCAGTGCTCTCGAACCGACACGAAGATTTTAGCGCGACGACACCCAGCTCTTGGCTAAACGACACCCTAGCTCTTGCGCGGCGACACCCGAAAGGCGGAAACCTACGAGACATCCAGTGCTCGCGAACCGACACCGAAGATTTTAGCGCGACGACACCCCAGCTCTTGGCAAACGATACCCTAGCCTTGCGCGGCGACACCTGAAAGGCGGAAACCTATGAGACATCCCAGTACTCGCGAACTGACACCAAAGATTTTAGCGCGACGACACCCCAGCTCTTGGCTAACGACACCCTAGCTCTTGCACGGCGACACCCGAAAGGCGGAAACCTACGAGACATCCAGTGCTCTCGAACCGACACCGAAGATTTTAGCGCGATGACACCCCAGCTCTTGGCAAACGACACCCTAGCTCTTGCGCGGCAACACCCGAAAGGCGGAAACCTACGAGACATCCCAATGCTCGCGAACCGACACCAAAGATTTTAGCGCGACGACACCCCAGCTCTTGGCAAACGACACCATAGCCTTGCGCGGTGACACCCGAAAGGCGGAAACCTATGAAACATCTCAGTACTCGCGAACTGACACCAAAGATTTTAGTGCGACGACACCCCGGCTCTTGGCTAATGACACCCTAGCTCTTGCGCGGCGACACCCGAAAGGTGGAAACCTACGAGACATCCCAATGCTCTCGAACCGACACCGAAGATTTTAGCGCGACGAACCCCAGCTCTTGGCAAACGACACCCTAGCTCTTGCGCGGCGACACCCGAAAGGCAAAAACCTACGAGACATCCCAGTGCTCGCGAACCAACACCGAAGATTTTAGTGCGACGACACCCCAGCTCTTGGCAAACAACACCCTAGCTCTTGCGCGGCGACACCCGAAAGGCGGAAACATACGAAGGCAAACATATGAATACATCGAGGACACTCCTGCTCGCAATATAAAATTTGTGCATTTGCATTAAATATTAATCAGTGTTAATATGAATAAATTACATTCAATTTTCATTCAAAGAAGAATAAAAAAATTAAGAATATTTTTCGACAATGTCGCTAATCTTTTTGTTCAGGCCCTCTCTCAATATCGTCGCAGCTAAGTGTCGCCGGTAATCTCTGACTTCCTCATCCATGAAATCCATCTTCATATCAGGATTGTCCCGTCGAGCAAGACATTCCATGTATCTCAGACAGTATAGGCCACAATCCAGCGATCCGGTCGGTTGGCTTGGGCAATCCGAAATATCTTCCATCGGCCAATCCATCGCTTCCTTCTTATCGCAGTAGATATGGAATATGTGGCCTAGAATTGTATTCCATTTCCTTGCATTGGCCTTGTACTTCGGGTTGCGTTTCAATGAATTCAGGTGCATGAACACCTTTATTTCCATGTCGACAGCAACCAAATGCCAGTGCGAGTTATCAGAGTTTATAATGGTGAAAAGAAACCGGAATTGGGCCTTATCTTCATCCAATACATTGTCAAATATCGCAGCCCCTGATGTTCCAGCAAGTTCATGAGCAAGTGATGAGAAAGTCAGACATAGAGCAGATACGAAAACTGATGCAATTATGCACTTATGGTATCGGTCAGGATGCTCTGCCCAGTTGCGCATCAGAAACTCCTGGCCGCAATCAATTATCTGCCAATGGAATGTAAAATGATTAATATAATTCTAAAATCAACAACTAGAATGTTCCTTGATATACTTACATCATCTATTATCATTTCATTGTTAATGAGATCTTGAAGATTTTTTCTTGTTGCAACGCCAGAAAACATATTTGTGTAGACGATCTCGTCGGTTTGTTGCTCGCTCAAAAAATTTTGAATAATTATTGATCATCTTCGACCGTTGTGTTGTGCTTTGACGTGCCCACTGTCTTCACCGACTTTTTAGGATGGGTTGTCTCATAACATTCTCCGACGACCGTGGATGCCTTACGCTTCCTTGGCTCTTTTTTAATCCTCCTAACAAGCGAAGGCACTCCAATTATTTCTAAGTCCATATTGGCATCCTTTGGCGCAGGGGTGCCAAGTTTATTATCGGATATGGACTCATCTTTATTTTTATTCCCATGCTCTGTTTTATCAGCCAATGAATCCCCCTCCAATCTCTTCTCCTCTGCTTTTGCATTCCCTGTCTCAATTGGAAACTCGGATGAATGGTCCTCCTCCATCTTCTTCTCCTCACTATTCCATTACCAGGCTCGCGGAGGACCAACTCCATGGAATGCACCTTCTCTGTTTTCTCGTCTCCCTCCTCCTCATTTATTGTATTACTTTCCTTTCTGGCCAGTGAACTGAGGAGGCTCTCAGCAATGGACAGCCTGTGCCTGACATCGTCGAGTTGATCCTTAACGCACTCCAATTCAGTCCTCAACTCGGCGCATCCTGTGCAGCTATCCGTTGGTTGAGGGGTGCAGGTATCTGTTGGTTGAGGGGGGATGCAACATTCTACTGAGGGAGAAGCCAGCGCTCTTCTGGAAATGGTACAGTAGCTCCCTCCATCTGCAACGCAAGATGATAACAAATTAATATTAAGTGAACATATTGACGCATTAAGTTGAAAAAAATGGTCAGAGCAATGGAGCAATGAACTAGATTACCAAGTCATGAGGCTGCAAGTCGGCAACCCGAATCGATTGGATCTTCATTTGGTGGTCATACCACTTCAACAGCCGAGGCCGTTTATCAGGGTATGCTGGCTCTCGCATTGATGTATGCTCGAGGAATCACGCCTGAACATGATATTTTTTGGATATTAAATAATGTAATATTACAAAAAAAATTTACTCACAACACTAATTATGTGTCTCAATAATCCTTACCACCAGTGCTGCCGAGCATCCGAACAAGGTAGGCTGCCTCCTAACTTTTTTTGTATTCTTTGAGTGCACCAGCTCCTCGGAACGCAAGCAAGCAACTATTTCTGGGAGAGCCAGAACAATCAACTCCTTCAGTGCTGAAGCCCAGTCGATGCTACCCAGTTGACTTAAGTCATCCAAGTGCTGGATGAGATACCGTGGACATCTCTGATTAGACTTTGGAGCCAAAAATATGGCCAACATGTATGCGATCCAAAGTCGGACGGTGTCCTCGACATTCTCCTATACTTTAGATGATCAGAGTTGAAATATCAACTTCTCCAAACCTTCTTGGCGAAGATCTAAACCCTGGCCAAACCGTCTGAATAACCTTCTGTTGAACATTTGGCTGGACGTATCGATCTTCTTCCCATGAGCTGGAAGTCCCAGAATGAGTGCGACTTCGTTGGCACTGAATAAAACTGGCTTTCCGCAAAATATGAACTCGTCGCCTCCATTGTGACATCTTATGATGTCTGCTAGCAGTCGCCCATCGACTGTAAACGTCTGCATGTCGACGAAGGCACCAAATGGGGTCCTTCGAATCAGTTTTGTATGCCGTCCAGAGAACCCCATCCTTCAAACCTTCTGAACGTATACTGCCAGCCTGCAGCTATTCTTAAACAGCTGGGAAGCCTTCACTGGGGGACTGGAACAATTTTATTGTTAACTGAAACAGGGGGTAAGACAGAAGACATACTTGTCATGAAATTTTAAGAGAGAATGTCATAATATTTAATATAGTGATAAAAATACCTGAAGGAGCCGCATCCTCATTCGAACGAAGAACCATGTCCTTGCATTTTCCGTCATTTTCTCTGTCTGCTTCTTCTTTGTTCGCGGTCTTCGTCCACAAACGAAAGCACTCATCTCCATGAATGAAGTATACGGAAGAATGAACTATGGTACAAATTTAGGAGGGAAAAGGAGACCAGTGGCTTCTCGAGCAAGAGACGAAGGATGGCTTCTTGAACAAAAGGATGGCTTCTCGAGCAACAGACGATTGAGTGCTTTTTCTAGGGTTTATGCCGACCTCAGAGAAATACGAAAGGACACCCGGATCACCACGATCACATCACAGAGACCCGCGAACCCATAGGAACTGCCCACGTTTAGCAACTTTTCTTGGAAATATGACATGGCTGAGTTACTAGGGTGTCGTCGAATTAGTACTAGGGTGACGTCAAATTCCCGCCTTGTTCAAGCATGGGTGTCGTCGCCTTAAAGCTAGGGTGTCGTCAGATTTCAACTAGGGTATCGCGAAGGATTTACGGCCGAATTCAATTAGGGTGTCGCCGGGTACTCTCTATGTGGTCATTTGTAAGCACGGGTGTCGTCGCCCTAAAGCTAGGGTGTCGTGGGATTTCAACTAGGGTGTCGCGAAGGATTTACGGCCGAATTCGAACTAGGGTGTCGCTGGGATTATCTCCGTGGTCAGTTTTAAGCACGGGTGTCATCTCCTTAGAGCTAGGGTGTCGTGAGATTTCAACTGGGGTGTCACGATTGATTTTTGGCTGAATTAGAACTAGGGTGTCGCGGGAATTCTCTCCGTGGTCAGTTCTAAAGACTAGTGTCGTTGCCTTAAAGCTAGGGTATCGTGATATTTCGACTGGGGTGTCGCGAAGGATTTACGGCCGAATTCGACTAGGGTGTCACCGGGGACTCTCTATGTGGTCATTTGTAAGCACGGGTGTCGTTGCCCTAAAGCTAGGGTGTCGTGGGATTTCAACTGGGGTGTCGCGAAGGATTTACAGCCGAATTCGATCTAGGATGTCGCTGGGATTATCTCTGTAATCAGTTTTAAGCACGGGTGTCGTCTCCTTAGAGCTAGGGTGTCGTGAGATTTCAACTGGGGTGTCGCGATTGATTTTCGGCCGAATTAGAACTAGGATGTCGCAGGGATTCTCTCCGTGGTCAGTTCTAAAGATGGGTGTCGTTGCCTTAAAGCTAGGGTGTCGTGATATTTCGACTGGGGTGTCGCGAAGGATTTATGGTCGAATTCGACTAGGGTGTCGCCGGGGACTCTCTATGTAGTCATTTGTAAGCACGGGTGTCGTCGCCCTAAAGCTAGGGTGTCGTGGGATTTCAACTGGGATGTCGCGAAGGATTTACGGCCGAATTCGATCTAGGATGTCGCTGGGATTATCTCCGTGGTCAGTTTTAAGCACGGGTGTCGTCTCCTTAGAGCTAGGGTGTTGTGAGATTTTAACTGGGGTGTCGCGATTGATTTTCGGCCGAATTAGAACTAGGGTGTCGTGGGGATTCTCTCCGTGGTCAGTTCTAAAGACGGGTGTTGTTGCCTTAAAGCTAGGGTGTCATGATATTTCGACTGGGGTGTGCAAAGGATTTACGGCCGAATTCGACTAGGGTGTCGCCGGGGACTCTCTATGTGGTCATTTGTAAGCACGGGTGTCGTCGCCCTAAAGCTAGGGTGTCGTGGGATTTCAACTGGGGTGTCGCGAAGGATTTACGGCTGAATTTGATCTAGGATGTCGCTGGGATTCTCTCGTGGTCAGTTTTAAGCACGGGTGTCGTCTCCTTAGAGCTAGGGTATCGTGAGATTTCAACTGGGGTGTCGCGATTGATTTTCGGCCGAATTAGAACTAGGGTATCGCGGGGATTCTCTCCGTGGTCAGTTCTAAAGATGGGTGTCGTTGCCTTAAAGCTAGGGTGTCATGATATTTCGACTGGGGTGTCACGAAGGATTTACGGCCGAATTCGACTAGGGTGTCGCCGGAGACTCTCTATGTGGTCATTTGTAAGCACGGGTGTCGTCGCCCTAAAGCTAGGGTGTCATGGGATTTCAACTGAGGTGTCGCGAAGGATTTACGGCCGAATTCAATCTAGGATGTCGCTGGGATTCTTTCCGTGGTCAGTTTTAAGCACGGGTGTTGTCTCCTTAGAGCTAGGGTGTCGTGAGATTTCAACTGGGGTGTCGCGATTGATTTTCGGCTGAATTATAACTAGGGTGTCGCGGGGATTCTCTCCGTGGTCAGTTCTAAAGACGGATGTCGTTGCCTTAAAGCTAGGGTGTCGTGATATTTCGACTGGGGTGTCGCGAAGAATTTAAGGCCGAATTCGACTAGGGTGTCGCCGGGGACTCTCTATGTGGTCATTTGTAAGCATGGGTGTCGTCACCCTAAAGCTAGGGTGTCGTGGGATTTCAACTGGGGTGTCGCGAAGGATTTACGGCCAAATTCGAACTAGGATGTCGCTGGGATTCTCTCCGTGGTTAGTTTTAAGCACGTGTGTCATCTCCTTAGAGCTAGGGTGTCGTGAGATTTCAACTGGGGTGTCGCGATTGATTTCGGCCGAATTAGAACTAGGGTGTCGCGGGGATTCTCTCCGTTGTCAGTTCTAATGACGGGTGTCGTCGCCTTAAAGCTAGGGTGTCGTGAACTTTCCACTGGGGTGTCGCGAAGGATTATGGCCGAATTTAAAGTAGGGTGTCGCGGGGATTCCTTACCATCCGGACTCTCAGAGCGAGGGAGGGGAAGAAAGAGTTCTTCTTGCAGAGATGAAATCCAACATAAATTGGCGCTAGGATGGAGGGAAAGGGCAGCATCCGGACTCTCAGAGCGAGGGGGGGAAGAAAGAGAGTTTTTTCTTGCACAGATGAAATTCAGTTGAGCATGAACCTACGCCCTCGCTCTGAAAGTCCGGTCGACATGAAATATTTCAGCTTCGAGGCTGAAAAACCTGGCTACTGGAGTCTACTGGAGTCTTCAAATATAAAAGTTTATCCAATGAGTTTTTTTTCTTGCCAAAACCTCACGTAGACGTTCGCTTCTCTCTCTGAATTCGGCTAGGTCTGCCTTCGTTATCTCTTCGTCAATTGCTTTTAAAATGCTCCTTTTTTCCTCCATCTGCTTTCTCTCTGTTTTCCTGTCATTAAAGCCTTTTAAAAGCAATTGACAAAGAGATAACGAAGGCAGCTGAGGCCCATCTTACAGACCTGGCCGAATTCAAAGAGAGAAGCGAATGTCTACGTGAGGTTTTGGCAAGGAAAAACTCATTGGATAAACTTTATATTTGAAGACTCCAGTAGACTCCAGTAGCTAGGTTTTTCAGCCTCGAAGCTGAAATATTTTCTGTCGACCAGACTTTCAAAGCGAGGGTGTAGGTTCATGCTAAACTGATTCCTTAGCATCCGAACTCTCAGAGCGAGGGAGGGGAAGAAAGAGTTCATCTTGCAGAGATGAAATCCAACATAAATTAGTGCCAGGATGGAGGGAAAGGGCCGCATTAAAGAGTATGACATTCGTGCTTACAAAATAGTTATAACTCCAGAATGTCATAACTATTTTGTTCTAAGGAAGTTACCCGCGCATTAAACGGTTTGGTCACGCATTAACTAACTCTAACCAGAAAAAACTGTTGGTGTAATAAAGGAGCTTTAGAAAGAAGTTGGAAGAAAGACTTTTTACTTTGTGCTGCTGCGGATGACATTTTCTCCAGAAGTTTTTGTACACACACTCCAGTAGCTAGGTTTTTCAGCCTCGAAGCTGAAATATTTTCTTTCGACCGAGGAAGAAAGAGAGTTCTTCTTGCACAGATGAAATACAATGTAAAATGGCGCTAGGATGGAGGGAAAGGGCATTTTCGTCCGTATGCTAATTTTAAAAAAAAAGCGAACTGCTTTAAATGGCCGTCACGTTCAGAACGTAACATTAAAGTAGAGCCATACAGCCCGGCAGGTCATCCATGTAGGAGCTACGTGGACCAATCAGAAGAAGCGGTGCAGTCCACGTAAACCTTGTTGCATCGGGGACGGTGTACAAAATCTTTTCCTTATTATTTTTAGATGATGCGTCATAATTAGTTGCTGAGCTATCGACTAATAATTAGCGACCCGTGGGTGTGCTGGTGGGCGCGATGGGGGCCCAGAGAGTGCGGAGAGGTCGGCTCTTCCCTGCTCTCTACGCCACGTTCCTCTCCTCGCCTGTAACGTACCATCTTATTATTTGTCCAAATCCCACCTTCTCTTCCCTAGCTAACTCTCCCAACGGTCGGTCAACAAAAAGGGAAAGGAAAAGAGGAAAAAAAAAAAACTTCTCCTCCACCATTTTATAGCCTGCCGAGCTCTATAAAAGCGTCGTATTGGTGAACGGGTCTGGAATCAGAGACGAAAATGAAGTCAGAGACGCGCCTTCTTTGGCTGCTCCTTGAGGTGTTCTGCTCTTCAGTGGTTTTGGGCTTCCTGTCACCGACGACGCCGGGTTTAGAGTCGACCCGGCCGCGTGCAACGGATCGATAGCGGAATGCCAAGCGGAGCAGGAGTTCCTGCTGGACTCGGAGACGAACAGGCGGTTTCTCCAGCAACAAAACAGTCTCGGAAAAAACGCGCTGATCGGGGACCTGCCGGCCTGCAACGTGGCCGCGGGCCAGTCGTACGGCGGCCACTGCCTCCCTCCCCGTCTAACAGCCTCATCCGGAGCTGCAAACCGTACGACCATTGCGGATCGATGGAAGGTGATCGTCTCCACCGGCAGAACGTCAGTTCGGTGCTCCTACTCTCTCGAAAATGGTTTCCTTAATTATGATGGTTTTGTTGTACGTATTAATTTGTAACGAAATATCACCTCTCTTCAGAGCGGGGGAGAAAAGTTTATGGAATGACTACTGAGAGGTTCTTTCCATCCTGCTTGTCCAATCTATGCTTTGTACCGTCTTAGTTTAGTCTTCTCTATTTTAAGCGATTAATTAATTTGGACACCCTTGGTTCTCTGTGAATTGCTACGTGACGAATCCTTGGCCGAGTTGACTGGTTATATATATATATACTTGGCCATATCCAACTTGAAGACGGTAGAAACAGTGGACCACCGTAAAAATTTTTTTTTCTCCGAATTGTAGCCTCGTTTCAGAGCGAGGCCAATTAATCTGCAAGGTATAAGAAGCATGTGGAAATTTTGATCCACTGAGCATTATAATTAATGTTTAGGATAAATTTTTAATTAGATATGCATCATTTTTATCTACCATCTAGGTCTAAAGTTTTGAGGATATCCCCTTGCTATGCAAGTACGTGATGCCAGCAGGCCCAATTCACATATATAACTGCCTTTAACTTTGGAGGACATCAATGACAACAGCATTTAGCCTACTCCGTTATTCTCTTTTGAGGGTAATCAATCTAGCTAGTAAGTGTACAAAGAAATAAAGTGATGTTAGATAACATTTTAGAAATAAAGTGGCATCAATTAACGCTCAGAATGCGCTACACTGCAGCAATGCAAACTTCGCATGCTGTATATATTTGGATGGTTGTCATGCATTTTATTTCGATCACATACGGCTTTTACTTATCCATGATTCATGCACATAACATCTAATGAATTCTTTTATAATTTTTAAATATACAACAGCTATTTATATTTGGGATAGGATATGCTTGGAATTCTAGGATAGGATTCATATATGGTTGGAAGTCCATGGTACATGTATCCGCTCCGTCATTTAAGAAATAATATGGGGACCTCTGGCTATCAAACCCCACGTTATCATTGGACGGTCTCATCAGCGAGGTAAATCTCATGATGCTTGGACCACTATTAGTGTTGCTATGACCACTAAGATACTATCATGTAAGACTCATGATACTAGGACCGCCACAAAAGTACTATCATGAAAGATTTAATAGAGAAAAATAACTACTGTTCACTCAGAGATACATCTCTTTGGGCCATTTCAAGATATAATTTATATAAAATTTAAAATGATTAACATTTTGAATCACCAAAAATTTAAAATAAAAAACATAGGCACAAAATTAGCCTGATCCTAATGCTAGGTATATCTAAAATGATAATTTTAACCTGATTCGATGAAGATCCACCTCGATTAGCATGAGATTTTCAAGCTTTCATTTGGTTGGAGATAGATTTTGAGAAAATCAAAAAATTTATTACTAGGATCAAAGTAAGAGTAGTACATAAATTGTATTTTTATCTTTCATATAATGAGTAAATTAGGGCTATTATTTTTAATAAAAATTTTATATTTATTATATAATTTTAATAGTAAAAATAATGTAATTTTTATATTTTTATATACTTAAATTATAACTTTAATTAAAAGAGTAATCAAAGTATGTTTTTTAAAAATAATTTTACAAGAAAAAAGAAAAAGAATAATGGGAGACAATAGGTTGAGGTTAGATATTAGGGATTGGAGACTAAACTTTTTATCGGTATAAAGCAGGATGTGTGAGAAATCGAAGATGGAGATAAGATGAGTAAAATCAGTTCTAATCCATCTCATTGCATTTCATAGCTATATTCTATCCTATCATTATGCCACTTGCTAGAATAATTATTTCTGCTATAACATTCTTTTACAATTTGGCAAACTAAATTTTAAGTTGACCTATGTGGACTCTTGATTGTTGTATTCTTACTTGTCTAGTTTGTTGTTTATTGCAATTGGTTTTCATCGCATGCAATGAGAAGGTTTATGGATAAGCTCCACACTATCTTCCATGTTATATGTGTGTGTATGTTTGGCAATTTAGGTATGAAAGAAATTTGGTCAGTAGTCTAACACTTGATTTGGTATTTTCACGTAAAGAAACGAAATTATTGAAATTTAAAGATTGAAAACTTTTAAAAAATTATTTGGAAATATTATCATGAACGGATTTAATATCTATACTTTTGGATTATTAGGTTTGAATTTGAGAAATATGATTTATTTATATTATTATGGGCTTCGGGATAAGTATCACTTCTGTTTTGATATATACTAATAAATAATCTCAAAAAAAAAAAAAAAAAGCATGTTGGCAATTTATCATCAAAATTCAATTTTGAAATAAAAGCCGTCTGCGACACCGGCCTGAGGGATAAACCCACCGAGATAGATCCGGATACATCACTGCCAACGAACTTGAGAAAAATACGATTATCAGCGTCGTAGTTAAGCTGGCTTCAAGCTATTAATTAGGACTTCGCCCGTATTATCTACCGTTGGACTAGATAAACAATATATACGTACAATATATACGTACAGGCAAGAACCAATCGCGATTAAAGAAAGAACCTTAATATATACGTACAGGCAGCTCTAACGAATCAACCAAATCGCTTGCTCTCTTCTTGCTCCTCCTTTCACCTTCCATAAGGCAACACCAGGAGCCTCTATACAAAGAAGATGATCGAGATGAATCGGATGCCAGTTCCTGGGTGGGTGAGGGATTTGGTGCATCAGCATGGCGGCAATGAGCAGGACCCCAGTTTCATAATGACCAAATACCTCACGAAAGCGGACATGGACTTCCGAAACCAGAACCGCCTTCTCATCCCCTCATCATATGTGGATGCCAATCTCATCCCCATGCTCTCTGAGGCCGAGAAGGCCGCTGCCAACCTTCTCGAAAGCCCCCCCACAGCAAAGAGGAGCACGCCCAGCACAAACCGCGTTCAGGGAAGGAGGCATGGGGGACTGGAGGTTCGCGTGTACACTCGAAGCAGGTTTTGGTTCCGCTTAATGCTCACTCGGTGGGACTCCACCGGAGCCACTCTGATCAAAGGTTCGGAGTACAAGTTCTTCTTGGACCGGAGTTTCTTTTTAGAGAACGACGAGGTGGAGATGTGGGGCTTCCGGCAAGGTGGTCAGCTGTGCTTTGTTGTTGGCAGGAGCATCACTCCCCCGGCTTAAGTAATTCGTGTGGGTTGGCTTTGTAAATCCTTTGGAGGAATTTTTCTCTCCTTATTTTTCTTTTTCCCTTTTTCTTTTCTTAAACTCAAAGGAGACTGACTTGATCAAATGATTTCTTTTAGCAAAGGTTGAATTCAAGTAATAGCATGGTCCAATATCTGAAATCTCATTCCTGTTGGATTGGATTCCGTTTAGTATGTCGATGCATGAGTATATATGCAGTTGCTGTTTCGTTTGTGTGAAAGTTGTGTTTGATGTTTATTATACTGAATATGATAGGTGGACTTGCGCCACCTAGGTAAGCAATTCGTGTGGGTTGGTTTGCCTTCTGTATGGTTGAAATAAAGGATTATCTCAAATTAAATTGGTATTAAATGATTATAATTTATTTATTTATTTTGAGATTAGAGAGGATAGTGCCATATTTCACTACTAGGAACCCGACGGCAAGCGATAGGATGTGCAACTAAGCTAATGCTTATTAGGTTGATGAAATATAGTTAAGAATCTTCTTTCTACTTTTCCTTAATCTGATGATATCTGCTGGTGGAGGACCGAAGATAATTTCCGCCATCCGATTAATGCTTGATGGCTTTCAATCTCCTTGTAGGAAGCTGCAAAGTGCTTCTATGTTCAATACCTATCTAAGGGGTAGGCCAGAATGTATCCAGTCCATGCTTCCTCCAGTTTACTGGAAAATATTGAACCCAGCTACTTACCTGACACGGCTCCAAACTAAAACCGAAAAAAAAAAAAAAAAAAAAAAAAAAGCTCTCTTATAATTTTGGATTTAAGCCTGGGGCTCCAAGTCACAAAGAGCCCTGGTCTTAGTCCGGAGCTCCATCTGCAATAAGTAACTCGACTGGTCCTCTAACTCAAATCCGATAATCCTTTGCTCATTTACAGTACAAGATTCGGAAGAGCTGCCACGTCAATTTGTAATTAAGAAAGAGATGCTCAAATCAAGATTAACTTGCATTATAATCGAGTCAAGTATGTGTGTGTATTAAAGCATATATATATATATATATCAGTTCACAACTTTATGTTCAATAATGTTAAGGCCTTAAAGCCATCTGCGGTGTACCATTGGCTGTCATTTGAAAGTTTGCGCATGCCGCTGACCAATCTTCCAGACCCAAAATTCCCCCATGTTTTTCCCGTGGATTTATTTATTATTATCAATCAGGGTAATTCTTACTGCTTGGATTCAAACAAGCCATATAGATTGGATTCAAAAAAGCCGGTTTGATTATGGTGTTTGGCACTGACGAGCATACCCAGCTTCAATCACCAACATGAGGGCGTGACAATGGACAGCGCCAGTGAATGATATATAAGAATTAATATTTAGTTACTAACCTATTGAATGACAAAAAGTCAACAGTCCCTCGTCCATGGGAAAGAAACCAGTTGTCCAACTAGTACCTAGAGGCCAGGGGGAGCGCATATTTGGATGCCTAGGAGGACGCTATTTAATCATCAAGATCTGAACTTTTTGGTAGAGATCATCATCATGAAGCCCAAGAATTATTCATGTTTAATCATCAAGAATTTATAATCGATAAACGAAAGCCTACCTGAATCTATAATACTTAATTGCTCTCCAAGTCAACAATCCCTCGTCCACGGGGAAGAAACCAGTCGCTCGACTAGTAGAAGTGAGGGGGAGCGCATATTTGGACGCCTGGGAGAACACTATCGTGAGTCCCCAACTCCATGGTATAGTATAGGTCGGGATGAGTATCTCCGCTAAGGATAAGGAGGTCTCCCCTATGGAAGAGGCTGGAATAAGGACCTCCTCTAAGCAAGGATGAGGGAGAGAAGAGAGGAAGGTGATGAGCCCCTTACTAGAGGGGAACTACTCCTATATACACCACACCATAGCTTCCACCTTCTAAAATGCAACAGTCGGAGCCTCCATACAAGCAGGGTGAGAGGAGGTAGAGATGGGTTGGATCGCAATTCCTAACTGGGTGACGGATTTGGTGCGTGAGCATGGCGGCGATGACCGGTACCTCCGGTTCATAATGATCAAATGCCTCGACGGTTCGGACATGGACATCAAACGCAAGAACGGCCTCCTCATCCCCTCCCATTATGTGGATGCCAGCCTCATCCCCATGCTCTCTGAGGCTGAGAAGGCTGCTGCCGGCCTTCCCCACCTGCCCACAGCAATGAGGAAAATGACCAGCACTAGTCGTGTTCAGAGAAGGAAATTATATAAAAATATCTTTAAAATGATGGCGTTGAAGCTCAATGACGGCATTGAAGCTGAAAGAGGACAAATGAACTGAAGTAAAAAATTAAAAATTAAAAAATTTAACTTTAATTTTATTTATGAAAACTAAAAGTCTTAAAATTGGGATTGGATTGGTTCGTTAGAACCCGACTGATTTAATAAACTTTTAAATTTTTATTAGATTATATAAAAATATTTTAATAATAAAATAAAATTGGATTGTTGATCGATTCTTCGTTGGACTGATTCCACGGACCGATTCGATCCAATTTTTAAAACCATGCATAAGGGCATTCATGCCGAGGTGAGTTTCTTCATAAAAACATATATGGCAGAATATGTTAAAATATAATGGTTGTTAGTTTTTAGTATTTTATTTTATTTTATTTAGTCTGAGTTGGGCTTTTAAATAATGGGCCTATCTTTTTATGCTTTGATGGGTTAGCCTCAGATGGATAAGATCATAAGAGGATTATGTTTTTCCGTAGAAACAAGAAATAATATTTATATGGTGATGTGCTTAATAAAATGTGAATAGATCTATTTTCTTCTTGAGAGAAAACCCTTCTTCTATCTTGATTTCTCTTCCAAAATTAATCTGTGTTGGAAACAATCCCAACAAAAAATTGGTACAGAGCCTGGTTCCAACGAAGAAACAAGAAAGAAAGAAAAGAAATCTTGCTTTCTTGATTTTGTAAATGGTGACGGAAACGAAGAAAGCCGCTGAAGGCGAGGAGGACGAGAAGACCGAAGCCAGCAGTGCTTTCCTTCCACAAGTAGCCGACGAGTTCTTCGTCATGCAATTTTCTCTTCAAAAGCTTTCTCTCATATCTCGAAAGCAACAGCCAAGGAGTCTTTTCAACTTCTTGATCTCACGCAAGGCCGGTAAAGAGGGTTAAAGTCAGCCATTAAATCTTTTCTCGATCGTTCTGGTAATGCACAGAGAACAAGTTCCGCACGTCAAGCCTCGTGACCTTTGTTCCTTGACTCATTGTCCCATCAAGGACCTGCTCAACAACAACCAGAAAGCTTCCAAAGAAGGCATTAGGAAACACGGATGGAACGGAAACAAACGTTGCCTATCCCATGAGGTCATCAACAAAGAAACAGTGAAGAAAAAATTGCTACAAAAAATTCATGGCAACCCCAAGCAATATTGGAATGAATATCCACCAACCTTCTATCCCTATTTTTTTATGAGAAAATTATGATTATTGGAGCATCAAGATAAAACCCTTTTTATTTCACAAAAGTATGGGATCTAGTTGAGAACGGGTACGAAGACCCAGTTAATCCAACAAATAATCAGAAGGAGCAACTGAAGGACTACAAAAGAAGGATGCCAAAGCTTTGTTCTTTATTTAACAAGCCGTATCTGAAAAAAAAATTTCAGAATTATTAGAGCCACCAAATCAAAGGAGGCATGGGATATCTTGTAGGAATTTCAAGGCAACATAAAGTAAGAGCTATCAAACTTCAAGGCAACATAAAGGTAAGAGCTATCAAACTTCAAACTCTAAGAAGAGAATTAGATAATTTGAGAATGCAAGAAAATAAAAAATTAAAGGATTACTTCTCCAAACTTACCGAGACTGTTAATCAAATGAAGAGCTATGGTGAAACCATCACCGAGCGAAGAATATGTGAGAAAATCTTGGCTAGTTAATCTCCAAAATTTGATACAATAGTTGCAATTGTTAAGAATCTAAAGATCTTTTGAATTAAGTGTTCATGAATTGATGGGATCTCTTGAAGCTCATGAGCAAAGATTGTTTAGCATAAAGAATCATCAATTGAAAGTGTCTTTCAATCTAAACTCAAAGTGATTGATAAAAATTCTCAAAAAGAATCATCTAGTCATGCTCCAGTCAAAAGAGAGTCATTCAGAGGTGAAAACCAAAATAGAGGAAGAGGAAGAAATATGAAAGGAAGAGGTAGAGAAATACAAAGAAATAATTTTTTAAAAAGGCAATATGATGAAAGCACTCAACAAAGGTGCAATATATGTAAAAGGTCTTCTCATGCTGAAAAAGATTATTGGTTTAGGGGAAAACCCCAATGTTATAATTGCAAAAAGTTTGGACATGTTCAAAATAATTGCAGGTACAAAGCAAATGAGCAAGCACACTTCTCAGAAGAAAATGAAGGTCAACAAGCACACTATATGCATGTCAAACTGCAGAAGAGCAAAGTAATAATATGTGGTATCTTGACAGTGGATGCAGCAATCACATGACAGGAGACAAGTCTTTTTTTGTGGATATTGATAGTTCTTCAATTTCACAAGTGAAGATGAAAATGGTGTTCTAGTCCAAGCAAGAGGCAAAGGCACAATTGAAATCAATACCAAGAAAGGAAGAAAATTCATTCATGATGTTTTACTTGTTCCAGATTTGAAGCAAAATCTCTTGAGTGTTGGACAACTGATTGAGCATGGGCATATGGTACACTTTGAAAATAATGTTTGCAAGTTATATGACAGAGGGATGAAAAAGCAACTTATGGAAAATATCAAGATGAAGAAAAATAAAAGTTTTCTCTTATTTTTCACTATACAAAGGATGCTGCATGAAAGATGGAAGTAAATGATGAGTCATGGTTATGGCACAAAAGGTTTGGGCACTTGAATTTTCAAAGCTTGAGAAGTCTACATCAAAAGAATATGGTGTATGGTCTACCAGCAATACATGACAAGGAAGAACCTTGTGAAGGATGTGCACTTGAAAAACAACATAAAGAGGCATTTCCAAAAGAGCATGTATGAGAGCCAAAGCACCATTGGAGCTTATTCATACTGACATATGTGGACCTATGAAAACTCCTACTCATGCAGGTAACATACTTCATTATTTTTATTGATGACTATTCAAGGATGACATGGGTGTATTTTATGAGACATAAATCAGAAGCATTTCTTATCTTTAAGAAGTTTAAAAATCTTGTGGAAAGACAAAGTGGGCATTATATCAAAGTGCTGAGAAGTGATAGAGGTGGTGAATACAATTCAAATGAATTTGAGAAATTTTGTAAGATGATGGTATACAAAGATAATTGACTGTTGGCTATGCACCAGAGCAAAATGGTGTTGCAGAAAGAAAGAATCGTACTATTGTTGAGATGTCTAGATCTATGCTCAAAGACAAAGGCCTTTCAAATTCTTATTGGGCAAAAGCAGTGAATACAGCAGTATATCTGATGAATAGATGTCCAACAAAAGCTCTTCAAAATATGACACCATTTGAGGCCTGGTATGGTAGAAAGCCTTCAGTGAAGCATTTCAAAATATTTGGATGTGTGTGCTATGCACATATTCCAAAGGAAAGGAGACATAAACCTGATGAAGTAAGTAAAAATGTATCTTTGTTGGATACAGTTCTAAATCAAAAGGTTACAGACTTTTCAGCTTGAAGCAAAATCAAGTGATCATAAGAAGAGATGTTATTTTCAATGAGAAAGTTGCTTGGGATTGGAAGCAAAAGAAAGTTGAAGAAAATATTATTCCTCTTAATGAAGAAATCTATGATGCTCAAAATGAAGAGAATGAGGTTGAAGGTTTACCACAAACTTCTCCAAATATAAGTCCATTTTTAACTTCAACTTCAAGTCCATCTTCAAGTTCTACTCCTATAAAAATAAGAAGGTTAAGTGACATTTATGCTTCTTGTAATTTCTGTATGATTGAGCCTGAAACTTATGAAAATGCTATGCATGAAGAAGTATGGAACAAGGCAATGCAAGAAGAAATTAATATGATTGAGAAGAACAAAACTTGGGAATTAGTGAAGAAACCAAGTGATAAGGAAGTCATTGGCTTGAAGTGGATCTACAAAACAAAACACAATCCAGATGGCACCATTCAAAGACAAAAGCAAGATTAGTAGCAAAGGGATACTCTCAATTACTGGTATTGATTATCAAGAAATTTTTGCATCTGTTGTAAAGTCAGCATTCTTGAATGGAGTATTGAAAGAAGAAATTTATGTTGAACAACCTCAAGGCTTCATCATCAAAGGTCAAGAAAACAAGGTATACAAGTTGAAGAAAGCATTGTATGGGCTGAAGCAAGCACCCAGAGCATGGTACTCTCAAATTGACACCTACTTCAATGAAAAAGGTTTTCTAAAAAGTCCAAGTGAACCAACACTTTATGTGAAGAAGCAAGGTAATGATATTCTCATTGTCTCTCTTTATGTTGATGATTTAATTATTACTGTAACAATGAGAATATGATCTTGACTTTCAAAAGTGAAATGATGAGAAGATATGAAATGAATGATATGGGTTTGCTTCATTATTTCTTGGGAATTGAAATCAGTCAAAGAAAAGATGGTATCTTTATCAGTTAAAAGAAGTATGTAGAAGGCATTCTCAAGAAATTCAAAATGAAAAGTTGCAACAGTGTTGAAACACCTTTTGTGGTAAATAATAAGTTGATGAAAGAAGATGAAAGTGGTGAAGCAAATGCACAATTATACAAGCATTATTGGAAGCTTATTATATCTAACAATTACAAGGCCAGACATAATGTTTGCATCAAGTTTACTTTCCAGATTTATGCAAAAGCCAAGTAATATTCACTTTGGACAAGCAAACAGAGTCTTGAGATACATCAAAGGTACTAAAGATTATGGGATCATGTATGACAAAAACAAGGATGATATTGTGAAGTTATTTGGGTTTTGTGATAGCGATTGGGCTGGAAGTATTGATGACATGAAAAGCACATCAGGATATTATTCTTTTATGGATTAGGTATCATATCTTGGGCATCTAAGAAGCAAAATATAGTGGCATTATCTTCTTCTGAAGCAGAATATGTTTCAACAACTTTGGCAGCACAACAAATAATTTGGTTGAGAAGAATACTTGAAGATATGGGTGAAAAGCAAGTAGAAGCTACTACCCTGCTATGTGACAACAAATCTACTATTTCTATGACAAAGAATCATATATATCACAGCCGCACCAAGCATATCAAAATCAAGTACCATTTCATTAGAGATGTGGTAGAAGAAAAAGAAATTGAAGTCAAGTATGTGAAGACTAAAGACCAAATTGCAATATCTTCACCAAGGCACTACCCAAGGAGAAATTCATACACTTTAGAGATCTCATGGGTATCCAAGAACAACCATTAAAGGGGAGTGTTAAAATATAATGGTTGTTAGTTTTTAGTATTTTATTTTATTTTATTTAGTCTGAGTTGGGCTTTTCAATAATGGGCCTATCTTTTTATGCTTTGGTGGGTTAGCCTCAGATGGATAAGATCATAAGAGGATTATGTTTATCTGTAGAAACAAGAAACAATATTTATGATGATGTGCTTAATGAAACGTAAATAGATCTATTTTCTTCTTGAGAGAAAACCCTTCTTCTATCTTGATTTCTCTTCCAAAAATAATCTGTGTTGGAAACAATCCCAACAAAAGAATATACTGGCAGCAAACTTGATTCATGCTCATCATTAAGTTCATTGATTAATTCCAAACAGAAATGAACTACCACATCAGTTGGTAATTATTTAGGAAGAAAACAAAAATGAACATGTCCTTATCGTCAATCAGCCACCAGCATAACTCCTCGACACTTTCTTCTATACCTCCCCCACCGCAGACGCCAAGGCCCCATCCGCCTCCAGCCCCCTCCCCTCTTTTGCTGCCCATTATCCGGTGAGGCAAGGGGTAGATCAAGAGAGAGATTATGGCGATGAGGTATGTGATGGCACTGTAGAAGCCTTATACTCTGCATGTTGAACCAGTGGTGGCAAATCAAATGGCCAGGACATGGGCATTAATGGACTAAATCTCGCCATTGGTCTCATCCTTCGCCAGATACCAGCATTGGTGCGATAAGGATGGATTGTTTGTGGTACGCCAAGTGCTAATATCCGATGCAAAGGTTGAAGACAGAGACAACAGGAGGGAAGGAGTTGAGTTTGAATGGTCACCATAGGAAAGAGAAGAAAAATGGGCAGGCAAGCTAAGAGGAGCCACTTCATACTATATTTTTGAATCCAAAACCCAAAAACACACTTACCAATCTAAATATTCATATTCATTATGTTAGAGATCTATTAAAAATCTACACAAAAATTGTATAGAAATAATAACATGATCAATGTATTACCTTCAGCCATTGTTTATGATCTACCTCTTGAGAATCTATAGCACGTATATGCCCTCAGGATTTGCTCAACTCTCCATCAGAGACCCAATCTCTCTCTGCTTCCGTATGGTTGTATGGTTTTCTCACGTATGATGTGATATCAAAAACCTTAGAAGGGATTTTATAGAGACTTTCTTAACTTCCACCGCCTACCCCCATCAAAGTAGGTATTTTAATTTTTTAAAGAAATATAATTATCATTTAATTAATTAGTGGATGGATATTGAGAATTATCTCCAATAGATTGAGATATATCTGTAAGTGATTACCAAATAAATAAAATAAAATAGGATCATCACCAACGGGATACTACATTCTCCCACTTGATTCATATATTTTATTTTAATTCACAGTCCTCAACACTGAAAAAGAAACCAAATACATGAATTATGGCGATAGGTCCTCTATAATTGAGTATTATCTTTCATGTATTACAATGCATTCAATTTCTTTACCACTATTCTAAATGTGACAACATAACATAATGAATAAACCATATGTTTATTCAGAGTCCAAAAAAAATTATCATTTCGAAAGTCAAATAATGTGTACACTTGAACGAGAAATAAACAAATAACTAAAATAAAGAGTTTCTTTGTACAAGTAGTTGTCCATGTAACTAAATTATATCATGAGACCAACTCCCATTTGTACCACATGATCTTAAAATTCTTAATTGGCATACCTTTAGTCCAAGGATCAGCTATCATCAATTCAGTGCTAACGTGTTCTATGACCACTTTATTTTCGTTAAACGTTCTCTTATGCTAAATACTTAATGTCGATGTGTTTACTTCAACTACCACTCTTATGGTTTTTAGCCAAAATATAGCAGCTGAATTGTCACAAAATAATTTAATTGGCCTAGCAATAGAATCAACAATTCTAAGCCCTGAGATGAAACTCTTCAACCATACACCGTGTGATGTAGCCTCAAAATAAGCAATGAACTTTACTTCTATAATAGAGGTAGCAGCCAAGTCTACTGTGTATCTCGTGATCTTTTTAGCAACTTTCTAGTGGTCCAAACCTGGATTACTCTGATATCTTTCCAACATTCCTACTGCATATGCAATGTCAAGTCTTGTGCAAATTTGAGCATACATTAGGCTTCCAACATCTGAAGCATATGAAATGTTGTGCATAAGTTCCCGTTCAAGTTCATTTTAGGGCATTGGTTCAAAGTCAACTTGTCACCCTTCACTATGGGTGCAACACTTGGTGAGCAATCTTTCATTCGAAATCTCTCCAAGACTTTATTGATATAAGTTTCTTGAGATAATCCTAAAATGCCTCGAGATCTTTTTCTATGGATCTTAATGCCAATGACATAAGATGCCTCACACATATCTTTCATATCAAAATTCTTGGAGAGAAATTGTTTCACCTCTTATAGCAATCCTTTATAATTGGTTGCAAGTAGAATGTCATCCACATATAGGACTAAGAAATAAATTTTGCTCCCACTAACCTTCTGGTATATAC
>UESW01003842.1:502757-541768 GCA_900491605.1 Calamus simplicifolius | reverse complement strand
TCCTCTAGATCTTCATTAAGGAATACAGTCTTCACATCGATTTGATGTAACTCAAAATCAAAATGAGCTACCAATGCCATAATTATTCGAAGAAAATCTTTCTTAGATATAGAAGAAAATGTCTTCGTGTAGTCGATTCCTTCCCTCTAAGTAAACCCTTTGACAATGAGTCTTACTTTATATCTCTCAATGTTGCTTTGTGAGTCTTTGTTTTAAAGACCCATTTATATTCAATGGCTTTTGCACCATCAGGCAGCTCAACAAGATCCCAAACTCGATTAGATGCCATAAATTCATCTCGTCTTTTATGACATTGTACTATAAGTTTGATTTCTTAGAACTCATGGCTTATGAAAACGTTTCAGGATCATTTTTGGCTCCAATGTTATAGTCAGATTCCTGTAGATACACAATAGAATCACTAGGAATTGCTGATTTCTTTATTCTAGTTTATCTTCTTAATGTTGTGTCAATAATCTCCTGAGGAGTATCTTGCACAACTGATTGTTGTTGAACAACTGGATCTTTTAGATTATCTTCAGTAGCTTATGGAATCTCAATGACTGATTGTCTAGTACTTATTTGAGCTTGAGGGGTGCTATGAATGACAACCAATCTCTCACTTGAAGTGAAAGTTGGAATATCTGAATGTTCTTTCTCAGAAGAAGCCAAATACTGAGATTGATCACTCCCACTGATCAAGTCATTCTCAAAAATTTTTGCATTTCTTGATTCTATAATCCTAGTGCTGTGAGATGGACAATAAAATTTATAACCCTTGGACTTCTCAGTATATCCAATAAAATATCTACTAATAGTCCTTGGGTCTAGTTTCTTTCTTGTGGATTATAAACTCTTACTTCAGATGGGCATCTCCAAACATGTATATGTTACAAACCTGATTTCCAACCTTTAAATAACTAAAATGGCATTTTGGAAATAGGCTTAGTTGGAACTCTGTTTAATATATACGCGGTAGTTTTAAGAGCTTTAGTTCACAAGGATTTAGGTAGCTTGGAGCTACCAATCATGCTCTTCACCATGTCCAATAATGTTCTATTTCTTCTTTCAGCTGCGCCATTTTGGTCTGGAGACCTCGGCATGGTGTATTATGCAACAATTCTATTTTCTTCAAGAAACCGTGCAAACGAACCAGGTGCTTGTCCATCCTCAGTATATCTACCATAATATTCTCCACCTCTATCTGACCTTATGAGCTTAATTTACTTGCTGCATTGTTTCTCTACTTCTGCCTTGACCACCTTAAAGGCATCTAATGCTTCGTTCTTATTATGAAGCAAGTAGAGATACATATATCGTGAATAGTCATCAATAAATGAGATGAAGTATCTCTGACCATATGAGTCCATATCTGGACTACAAATATCTGTATGTATGATCTTCAATATTTTGAACTCCTCTTCGCATCTTTCTTAGACTTGTTGGTTTGCTTTCCCTTTATACAGTCCACACAAGTACCAAAATTAGTAAAATCAAGAGTTTTTTTTAGTACATCATCTTTTACTAATCTTTTAATTCTCTCTATGGAGATGTGATCTAATCTTCGATGCCATAAAATAGAGAAATTCTCATTCATAACACATCTTTTGATATCAGTTTGGGCATGCATCACATTATAAGAGGTATTTTTTCAAATTAATTTAAAAAAGATTGTCGGACAATGTACCATTCCCAATAAGCTTAGATTTATAAAATAAATCAATAGAGCTTTTATTAAAATTAAAAGAATATCCTGAGAGTACAAGTCCTGACACTGAAATTAAATTTCTAAAGAAACTTGGAATATAAATTTTTTTTCCAAATCTAAAACAAAATCAGAATCTAAAATGAGTATGCACATCCCAATCGCTTCCACATGTGAACCCATCTTATTTTCTGAATAGATGTTTTGTTCACTTCCCAATGGTTTCCTTTGATTTAAAAAATCCTACAAGGTATTTGAAATATGGATTATAGAACCAAAATCAATCCACCATGTGTTATGACAAACAACCATATTGGATTCATAACGTACAAATAAGGTTGGAGTACCTTTCTTGTCAAGCCAAGCCTTGAATTTAAGGCAATCCTTCTTTATATGCCCTTTCTTCTCATAAAAGAAGCACTTGGATTTCTTCTTGTCTTCTATATAGATGGGTACTTTATCCTTTTCTTTGTGTTTGGCTTTAGAAGCTTTAGTCTAGAAGCTTTAGTCTTTCTTTGAGTAGCTAAATGTGCACTTTCTTCCATTTCTAGAATCAGCCTCCCTTCCTCTTGAACACACATGGTCAGAAGTTCATTAATTGACCATTTATCCTTATGTGTATTGTAAGATATTTTGAAGGGACTATACTATTGTGGGAATGAATTCAAAATAAAGTGCACTAAGAAAGATTCTGATATCTCAACCTATAGGGATTTTAACTGAGCCACAATGTCCCTCATCTTCATGATGTGCTCACGCACACCTCCAACAGTAGTAAGCTTCATTGATGACAACTTTGCCATTAGGGTGCTAGCCAGTGCTTTATCTGAAGACTCAAATTGTGCCTTCAGAAGTTTCTTAACATTTTTGCACTCAGAAATTGAACCACGTATACTAGCAGAAATCTTAGTACGTATGAACATCATACTGAGGCGATTAGATCACTTCTATCATTCATACATAGCAATCTCAGCCAGAGTGTTAGTAAATGTAACCGAATGTGGTTCACCCTTTCTGATAGCATAGTTAATGTCCATGCACCCTAATTGAAGAAGAATTCTTTCCTTCCATACTTTATAATTGTCACCACTTAAATCGAGAACATCACATTTCATATTAGAAATATTAACAGGCAAAATGGCTGCACAAAAATAAAAATAAAAATCATGTTCATGTAATTGAATTTGAGGTATATAACTTAATGTCATGTCTTACCAATGTAAACATGCAATGACATAAATCAATAACATATAATAACTACCTGTGGACTTATTATACTTAAATAGACTCATTAACTTAATGATGTAACTAACAAATTATATTCCTTTCTTACTTCCTATGGGTAAATAAGAAAGCTAAATTCTACCATGTTGTTGATATAAATGAAGTTGTATCATTAGCCTCTTGGCAAAATAACTTAAAATTTGGTTATATAAAATTTAAATAGCTTTTAGCAAAATTCAACTTCGATAAGAGCATTGTGGAAAGAAAATACTTCTCATCAATTCAAATGATAGTTATCATGCCGTATCGAAATAACCTAAGCCATTTGAGAAATACAATTAACTAAACCATTTAGTTTCAAATGCTTCTCTATAAAGAAATTGAACATCTTTAAAAGATTTAAATACAAGATTATGAACATGAATTACTAATTATTTTTAAAGAAAATCTACTTAAAATAGGGTTATGATTTATAATGAAAAAAAACTAACAATTTCTAGAAAGAGATAAAACTGATCCTTAGCTGTTGAAAAATAATATTGATCTTTGCAAAATATCCCTCTTAGAAATTGCTAGAGAATTAATTTAGAAATTTAAATACAAAATATAAATGAAATATAAAAAAGGGATCAGTTTATTGTCCCTTCGTGTAGATTGTTGGCGATATGTCCCTAAGGTACAATGATCCAGCTCGATCCAATCCTTCTGCCACGAGCACGATTACGTGGAGGTGCAACCCAATGAAACCTTTAAATGCCCAAGAAATAACAACAAAAATAATATAATAAAAGAAAAGAATATTTTGATTGAATATGAATCCTTGAGCTTATTTATAGCTTAGCCCATAAAAGCTTCAAATGGCTTGGCCCATGATAGCTTTAAAGGTGTTAGCCCCAAATAACTTCATAAACGGCTTACAAAATAAATTGTTTGAGCCGTTTCTGGACATTGATGAACTTTGTCCTCCAATGCACAACGTTTGGTGAACATCTGCGGGCGTTTTTTTTTTTTAACTTTTTCCAACAATACCGGCATTGTTAGCTTCTAAAAATGAGAAATTAACCAAACTCTCCAGTCTCTCTTCCACCATTGATTTTTTGCAGTCGTCTCCACAGGAGAAGTTGGAGGTGACGGTCTTTTCATTGACCATTGGAGGAGAAGAAGAAGAGGCGCATGGATCGTTGCCTTGGGCTTCCATCTCAAGAACTTTAGAAATGGCAACCATAGTGCATCTCTCTTTCTTATAAACTACGTTCTTTCAAAGAAGATTGGATTGTAGTCTTTTGTAGTTTTGGAGTGATTTGAGTTGGCGACTCTGGTGAGAAGTTATTGGAATCCATAAATTGTTAGCAAGAGAGGGAGGTAACATCGTAACGATGAGTGCGAGGTTGGCAAGGGAGATGGTTTTAGCATTTCGGTAGGTTAGAGGTTTTGAGCTGGCAATGATCGAGCGTGGTTAGGCCAGCTGCTTCAATTTTGAGCCTGCATATTGGAATGCGGGGTGCATTAAAGCACTTGTCGCAGTGCATCGATATTGTGAACACCGGCTTCTCCGGTCTGCTGCGCACGTCAAACCCCTCCCCACTTCCCAGCAGTAGGTGGGAGGATGTATGGCTCCAGAGGAGGGCGTGGCAGCCTCCTCCCCCTGCCCCTTCCCCCTCTCTTTCTCTCGCGGATGGATCTGCGAGCAGGGCGGTCGCCACCCCTACCCGCACCTGGGACGGCCACTCCCCCTTCCAACTCGCTCTCTCTCTCCTTTCCTTTCTTTCTCCCTTTCCCTCTCTCTTCCTCTCCCTGCTCCCTCTCTCTCCCTCAGCTAGATCCGTGGAGCAGGGAAGCCACGAGACGGCCCCTGCTTCATGACCGACCACCATCGTGACTCCCCCCTCAATCTCCCTCTCCCCTCCGACTCCTCTCTTTGTTGCCGCGCGCTCTCTCTCTCTCTCTTGCTTGCGGTTGGGTGAGAGGAGTCGGAGGGGAGAGGGAGATTGATTACTATTTGGAGCTATGAAGTTTGCAAATATGACATTGTTATCTTGATTATATGAACTTGTTGCGTCATCAAACATGAATATCATTGCCATGCTATATTAATTGGATCTCTACACCTAATTTTTAAAATATCATATGCTAGCATTGAAATTATTGATATTGGAACTACCTTACTGGATCTACTTTTTAGTACTTTTATAATTACATATATATTATTATTTTGTTTTTTTTTTTTGGTACAAATGGGCGATCACACAAGTCTAGTATGAATCAGCCTAGAAACATCTGAATACAAAATTGCTGTAAAAGAAGAGGACATGAATCTCCCGGCTTCCAAACCCATGATCCGGTATGCTGGGCCACAAAAGCAGCCACCCAGTCCACCGCCGCATTGGCTTCACGGTAAATATGATGGATCTGGACAGTGCCAATCTCCTGCAGGATATACCAGATATCCCTAAGGATCAGATTAGAGGAATTATCAAAACAAGCCTCTTTATGCAGCCACGAGATAACCGTCATAGAATCCCCCTCAATCATGATCCTATGAGTATGGAGAATCCGAACAGCATAAGAAATACCCATCCAAGCTGCATAGAGCTCAGCCAGTGGGACAGAGGAGTCTAGAGTAGCAAAACCTCCCGCCGCCACCAAATCTCCTGATGGCCCCCGAATGATGAAACTAGAACCACAGCTCTGCCACGGATACTCCCATCGAAGTTGATTTTGACAACCCCTGGAAGGGGGGCTCCCAAGAAAAAAAATAGTATGTCGGTTCGCTGCCAAAGCAGCAGGGGAACCCTAGTGGCCAGAAGAGTCAGAACCAATAGCATGACTGATGCAGGCTAAGTCCGTCATCAGCGCTCTAATCTTTCTCACAGTCATATAAGGAGAAATAGTGTCGATCGAGAAGATGAGCTGGTTCCTCGACAACCAAATGTGATAAGCCGTTGCAGCCCAGAGACCTCGCTTATGCTGAGTGCCCCTCCGGATATCATGGAAGAAAGAGGAGCGCGGGGAGTCCATACCATCCAGTCTGCTAGAATAACCCATCAAATACCATATCCGACTATGTGGTCGTGTCACATGGCTGGCCTGGTGATGGGTTGAGGCATGATAGATGTTCTATAAGGAACATTAGATGATTGTGATTTCTTTAATAGAGGACTTATTAAACATAGGAAGATTATGTTTATTAAAACAAAGACTTTTGATTGGATGGAGATATTAAATTTTAAAGCCAAGTAGGAGTATCATTAAGCTCTCAATTGGGTTGATGAAAGAATTACTTTGAAAAATATCTATAATTTCATTAAAGGGTATGCTAGAAGAGTAGGTTAATGAATTCAAGTAACAATTCACTTTCAATATCTTTATCTTTTCACTGTCCTCTTTTTGAGACATCTTGAGATATCTTTCTAAGCTAGCAAACTATAAGTAGCAACGATAATATTTTTCTTATATGTTGCATATGCTTTTGTCATTATCTCAAGGTGAGCTTTACAGAGATAATTTATGGAAAGTTTAATATTTGGCCTGAACATGGCAATTAAAAGGGTTCATTTGGTTTAACATCATAGTCAAAGTTAGAACTGAAATCTAATTCTACTAGAATCAGAATTGAAACCACTCAATTCCTCCACTAGTTTGGTTCATAAAGAAATTACAATCAAAATATGGTGTCTGAATCTTGCTAATAATATATATTAAAATAAATATAAAGTATATATTATTATATATTATATTATAATTATATTATATTCATAATTAATTATTGTAATACTATTATTTATAATAATACAAATAATTACAATATAATAATTAATATTATATTATCATTTAGAATTATTATACATAATAATTATATTATATTATAATATATATGTTATCATTATATGTAGTATATTATATATTAGAATGTTATATAATTTAATAATAGTATATATATTATAAATTGTAATATGATATATTATATATTATTATAATATATTATAATATTAAATTTAAAACTATATTTGTAGAATGAGTTGGGTTATAGCTGGTTTGAATGGATTTGGGTCTAAATTCTAAATCTACCTTAATATAGGATTCAGATTTCAGGTGAAATTAAAATCGCTTCAAAACAAATATTTGGAATCAAAATCAATTAATCTAATTTTAAAGAGTCATTTCTACAAACCAAATAGGCCCAAAATCTTTTAACTTCCATCCATCTATCTCTCTCCCCCCTACTCCCTATATATAAGGGAGATTTTAAAATCACTTTGCGTTATTAGCATGAAAAAAAAAGCAAATGATTTCTCTTTGATTTAAGGAAGCTTTTTGAATTTTAAATAGTGAAGGTGGGATGGTTGTGAGTGGATTTAAAGGAAAAATAAACTTTGATTGAAATAATTTTGAGAACGAAGAGAGTATTGTAGTTCTATTAAATTGATTTTGAAATGATAGGAAGAAAAGAGTTTGAAAATTTGGAAACAATTTGCAATTTAAAGAGAAAGCTTTATATATCTGGGAAGAAATGATGATTATAAAAGATAGAGCACATAATGAAGATGGACGGAATTATAAGGTAGATAATGGATGATATCTAATTTATAAAATGTTTAATGGTATTTAAAATGTTAACAGATAAGAAATTAATTGGGTAGAAGATAGGAAGATATTTGTTATATTAATTGTGTGCGTAATGAATTTGAACTTGGACATTTAAAAGCACATAAGTTATGCTGCACAAGTGGCTTTATGTTTGAAATCATAATCACTCACTTAAAGTAATTAAAAGTCAGTTCCTAAGATGGAAGAGGCTAGACACAGGTGTGATTTTGAATGATGAAAAAGAAAGATGTCTCGTAGGTAATTCATCCACTATGAAATGTTGAAACTAAGGAAGGACAAGAATATAGGTAGTTCTTAATTTACATCTTGAATTGTTTGACATGTTAGATACTTAGACACTGGGATTACTTTATGTCACTCTTTCATAATTCACACCATCAAATTATGATACTATTGGCATCACATGTCTACTTTTAACCCTTCTATATAAAAGTTGTTAAGTACAACATAACAATTAGTAATCATTTTATCAAATTTTGTAAGTTAAAGAAGCATTGGTTTTGATTCATTATTCATTATACGCATACAATATTGGTTATATATATGTGTGTGTGTGTGTGTGTGCATGTGTTATTTATTATGTAATTTTGTGTTATTTATTAAGTAATTTTAAAATACATAAACATTTTAAATCATATGATTTAAAATTTTTTAGTCCAATGCATTAAGTGACCTAAATATTAGATAGTTTAGGTTAATATAAATTAACATATTTTTTTTTAGATTCCTTAATATATGAATTAAAGATTTTAAAATTATATATTTTTTTTAAAGTTATATATATACATTAAAGCATATTCATATCCGTACATCGCTTTTAGATGTTATTGTGGAGGCCTTAAAAGGCTATCTGCGGTGTACCATAGGCTGTTAGCTGAAAGTTTGCGCAATGCCCTTGACCAATACCCAGACCCACATTTTCCCCAACTCTCATCAACTCTAACTCCTCATGGATTTATTGATAATTAGTAATCGGGGTAATTTTCACTACTTGGGTTTAAACAAGCCATATATATATATAGACGGGTCTTCTGAATGGATTTCCTCCATAAACCCGATTTGTCCATGGTGTTTGGCAACGACGAGCATACCCAGCCGATTTGTCAGTTGAAAGTTTTATTTCGCTTGGATTCTTTTTGATCAGAAGAAGAACCAATCGCGGTTAAAGAGAGAAAACGTGCCTACACAATTAACCTTGATACACAGGCAGCTCCAACCAATCAACCAACCGCTAAATCGCTTGCTCTCTTTAATTAAATCAAATCTTTAGGATATAATATATCAACAATTAAATCAAATCTTTAGGATATAATCTTTAATCATTAGATTTTAAAAGATTTTTTTTATATAGCCTGATCTCAAAAATCAAAGCTAGATATTAGGAATCTAATAATTATAATTTTAAATTAATTTTTATATGCTTACGGTGAATAGATTTCAGTTGTCTCGTGTGGGCTCTTGATTGTTATATTCTTACTTGTGTTGCAATTAGTTTTCACCGCACGGCAGTTTAGGTGCAAATTTGGTCAGTAGTTTAACACTTGATTTAGTAATTTCATGTAAAAAAAAAGAAGAATATTATTGGAATTCAAAGATTGAAAACTTTTAAAAAAATATTTAGAAATATTAACATGAACGGATTTAATATTTATATACTTTTGGATTAATAGGTTTGGATTTGAGAAATATGATTTATTTATATTGTTATGGGCTTCGAGATAAGTATTACTTCTGTTTTGATATGTACTAATAAATAATCTAAAAAAAAGCATGATGGCAAATTTATCATCAAAATTCAATTTTTATTGCATCAAAAAAATATTGTAATGAGGTTATTTCTCATAGGATTATTTTTTTATGAAATTATTAAATCATATTTCAAGGTTCAAAATGTATTAAATGATGTTTTATATATTGGCTAATTGACTTTGTCTATCAAATTATGCTATAACTGATTTATGGCTTTTGAAATCAAGCATAAAATGACATTTATTGAATATATTATTAAAAGTATTATATACTTTTTTGCATTGTTAAATATGGATATTTGAAATTTTGTTTCATTTATAAATATTTGAATATTTATGAAATTACAATGTTGAAAAGAAAATTTGAATAGATGAATATTTGTATATCTATATATACATACTCTAGATCAAACTATGCATGATGTAATGTTGAAGAGCTATATTACAGTGATAGTTGGTGTGGCTGATCAAGCTCCATTAGTAATATGCTAACGGAGAATACCCGCCGTCACCTTGGCCCCGACCTCGACCTCGGTGCCGACCTCGACCTCGGTGCCGACCTCAGTACCGACCTCGGCCTCTGCCCCGACCTCAACCTCCGCCTCTGCCTCGATCTCAACCTCGGCCTCGGTACCGACCTTGGCCTCGGCCCTGACCCCGACCTTGGCCTCGGCCCCGACCTCAACCTCGGCCTCAGTATCGACCTTGGCCCCGACCTCGACCTCGGCCTTAGTGCCCGAGAACCCCACACGGCCCGGTAGACACGTGCAACTTTTACGTGGCCCACCAATCTCCTGTGCCCCTGCGTGCCCATTACTAGTTGCAGTACCTATCTGATATGGCCAGACCCACTAACCACCTGTGATGCCGCATCTAGTAGGGAAACGGTACACCAAGGTATCTCTGACAACCTCAGAGATGATTGTGGCCTGTCCTCCACTAATCCTGCCATCTGTCCCCTGACAATGGTGGCGTCTCTAACCCAGCAACTTTTTAGGAGGGGTAAGAAGGATCTTCGGACAGGTATAAAAACCCTCGCTCATAACGAGATGGGGGATCTGAACTCAAGTTCTCAAGCTATTCTCCTTCATTAGCCTTTTCTTTTACTGTTTTCAAGTCGCTTACTTGAGCGTCGGAGGGGTTCCCACGGATGAAACCAGTCCCCGGGGACTTTCTTGCAGGAACTTCGAGAAAATGGAGGCCCTCCGTTATCCTCATGTTTGAAGAACGCGATTTGGCAGCAACAATAGTATTTGATATAAACTTATTCTATAAGGCTGAATATGGTCTTAAACCTACTCCAGAAAGCTAAATATAGTCTCGACCCTATTCTGCAGGGTTATATGTGATCATAGACGTATATTGCACGCGTTAAATACGACTATAGTACTTGACCAAAGAGATAAAAGAAAAATAAAATATTTGATTGTCTTATTAAAATTTAATTTTGATATTCCATTTTAACTATTGGGCATATGGAATTCATGTATATATTTATATGACA
Source organism: Calamus simplicifolius (assembly GCA_900491605.1). Classification (NCBI taxonomy): domain Eukaryota; kingdom Viridiplantae; phylum Streptophyta; class Magnoliopsida; order Arecales; family Arecaceae; genus Calamus; species Calamus simplicifolius. Next base: position 530,979 of record UESW01003842.1, on the reverse strand, counting down.
AAAATATGATATGTTAATTTGTGCATCTATTGAAATAATATATTTATGATTTTGCTATATATGCCAAATGTATATTACTTATATTTATCAAATTATAATCTTAAATACCGGTTAATCTGATTTTATTAAAATAAAAAAATTATTTACTAGGTTGTCAAGATCATTAATTAATTAATTAGATTTAGAAGCTAAAAGGTAAGTCGAGAAAAGAAAAGACCAGAGGCGAGATAGCAGGGGCAAAACTAATTCTCTCGCCAACGAACTTGCGAAAAATACGACTATCAGCGTCGTAGTTAAGCTGGCTACAAGCTATTAGGACTTCGCCCGTAATTATCTACCGTTGGATTATGATAAACTTAAAAGTTTTGTCGGTGGGAGGAGATACGGCAAGATTAACCAATCCCGATTAAAGAAATAACCTTAATATATATACACGTACAGGCAGCTCTAACGAATCAACCAAATCGCTTGCTCTCTTCTTGCTCCTCCTTTTACGTTCCGAAAGGCAACACCAGGAGCTTCTATACAAAGAAGATGAATCGGATGCCAATCCCTGAGTGGGTGAGGGACTTGGTGCATCAGCATGGCGGCAATGAGCAGGACCCCAGCTTCATAATGACCAAATCCCTCACGAAAGCGGACATGGACTTCCGAAACCAGAACCGCCTTCTCATCCCCTCTCCATATGTGGATGCCAATCTCATCCCCATGCTCTCTGAGGCCGAGAAGGCCACTGCCAACCTTCTCGAAAGCCCCCCCACAGCAAGGAGGAGAACGCCCAGCACAAACCGCGTTCAGGGAAGGAGGCATGGGGGACTGGAGGTTCGCGTGTACACTCGAAGCAGGTTTTGGTTCCGCTTAATGCTCACTCGGTGGGACTCCACCGGCGCCACTCTGATCAAAGGTTCGGAGTACAAGTTCTTCTTGGACCGGAGTTTCTTTTTAGAGAACGACGAGGTGGAGATGTGGGGCTTCCGGCAAGGTGGTCAGCTGTGCTTTGTTCTTGGCAGGAGCATCATTCCCCCCAGTTTAAGTAATTCGTGTGGGTTGGCTTTGTAAATCCTTTGGAGGAATTTTTCTCTCCTTATTTTTCTTTTTCCCTTTTTCTTCTCTTAAACTCAAAGGAGACTGACTTGATCAAATGATTTCTTTTAGCAAAGGTTGAATTCAAGTAATAGCATGGTCCAATATCTGAAATCTCATTCCTGTTGGATTGGATTCCGTTTAGTATGTCGATGCATGAGTATGCAGTTGCACGCACTGTGATAGGTGGACTTGCGCCACCTAGGTAAGCAATTCGTGTGGGTTGGTTTGCCTTCTGTATGGTTTAAATAAAGGATTATCTCAAATTAAATTGGTATTAAATGATTATAATTTATTTATTTATTTTGAGATTAGAGAGGATAGTGCCATATTTCACTACTAGGAACCCGACGGCAAGCGATAGGATGTGCAACTAAGCTAATGCTTATTAGGTTGATGAAATAGTTAAGAATCTTCTTTCTACTTTTTCCTTAATCTGATATCTGCTGGTGGAGGACCGAAGATAATTTCCGCCATCCGATTAATGCTTGATGGCTTTCAATCTCCTTGTAGGAAGCTGCAAAGTGCTTCTATGTTCAATACCTATCCAAGGGGTAGGTCAGAATGTATCCAGTCCATGTTTCCTCCAGTTTACTGGAAAATATTGAACCCAGCTACTTACCTGACACGGCTCCAAACTAAAACCGAAAAAAAAAAAAAAGCTCTCTTTTAATTTTGGATTTAAGCCTGGGGCTCCAAGTCACAAAGAGCCCTGGTCTTAGTCCGGAGTCCATCTGCAATAAGTAACTCGACTGGTCCTCTAACTCAAATCCGATAAACCTTTGCTCATTTACAGTACAAGATTCGGAAGAGCTGCCACGTCAATTTGTAATTAAGAAAGAGATGCTCAAATCAAGATTAACTTGATTATAATCGAGTCAAGTATGTGTGTGTATTAAAGCATATATATCAGTTCGCAACTTTATGTTCAATAATGTAAAGGCCGAGAAATTGTTTTGATTTTTAAAAAGTTCTTTCTAAAAAATGCTAGAAAAATTAATCTAAAATTTAAATTCAAAATCTAAATTAAAGTTAAAAAGGAATCAAACTAGTCGAGGTGTGTTAGACACTGCCCTAAGGACAAGTTTTTGCCCCCTCGTGCGGGTTGTTGGCGATTTGTCCCCAAGGTACAACGATCCGGCTCGATCCGATCCTCCTACCGCGAGCACGATCGGATGGAGGTACAAACCCAATAATTCTTCAGATGCCCAAATAAAATATAATAATAAAATAGTTAAATACACTTTTTACCACTGGTAGCTTTCACCAGATTGAGACAAACAGGTTGAGACAATCTCCTAACTCCAAACAGCACTTGCAGCAATAGGAGACAAACTCCCAACTCCAAGCAGCACTTGCAGCAACAGGAGACAAACTCCCAACTCCAAGCAGATAGACTCCCAGCTCCAAGGACAACTCCAAAGATTTGCAGCAACAAAATTTTCTCTAAAATGAATAAATCTTTTAGGATTTAGATTTTCTTTTTATTCTTTAAATTTCTTTAGGCTATCCCTATATATATATAATATTTTATATCCGTTAGGCTTTGTTACCGTTCCTCTGGAACCGAGGAAAAGTCGGAACGCTCGAGCGAACGCTCGAGCATTTCGGAAGTCACGGAACGCTCGCCAAGCGTTCCGCGCGAGCCCAGCGAACAAACGTCCCACGCGAGCATTTAATGCTCGCGTGGGTTCGTTACTTTTTTTAAAAAAACTTTTTTCCTTTTTTAAAAGTGTAAAAAAAGTCAACAATCTCCCATAAAAGTTAAAAATAAAATAAAATAAATAATAAAATTAATATACAAAAAAATTAGGGCATCTTATACTGCGCAATAGGTGAGGTGTCCTGTGGACTTGAACCTCACATAGTGTTGATTGTATACATCTGAAGGAACCATAGTGGATTATACCTTGAACTAGGTCCTTGACTCAGACTTCTACTAATCACACACATAGCATGAATCAATTGGGTTTAAGCGGTCAGCGCATATTAAAGGCCTTGCGCTTAGTACCTTATTTTTCATGAGAATTTCTTAAGGTTAGCCCAAACTTTAGTCATGGCCTCATATGATAATTCTCATATAGGTGAATCCTCCAAGGGTATTTATGACTAATACCCTGCAGATAACCTACCTCGGATCCATTAAGAGAATCACTCAACCTTACACAAATTTACTTTGTCACTTTATAAGAGCACTCATCATAGGGATGGGTTGAAAAATTTTCCAAAATTTGTGCTCTAACACGATCACTCAATCAGCTTCGTTTCTACCACATTGAACCTTATTCATGGGATCTTCAATCACAGAGGTTGGGTATCCACTGCTGGTGACCAAATAATGGGCTTAAGCCCCATCCCCCTCGATGAATCTAGGACTCCACTCCTAGATAATCCCTTGGTTAATTGATATGCCAAATTCTTCTCAGATTTGACAAATTCTAAAGAGATAACATCATTTTTTTTATGTTGTCTTATAGACTTATGACGAAGCCGTATATGGCGATTCATCTTTTTATTGGTACTCTTTTGATTTGTCAGTTCAATTGCGGCCTTATTATCACAATGGGATATAGCTGGAACTGGCTTAGGTACCAAAGGTAGCTCTGATATTAGATTTTTTATCACTCTGCCTCATTACAAGTGGTATCCAGAGCTATCAACTCGGCCTTCATGGTGCTTCTAGAAATAATAGTTTGCCTAGTGGATCCCCAGGCAATAGCAGCACCGCCAAAAAGAAAAATGTATCCAGTAGTTGATTTTAAATCATGAGAATCAGTGACCCAATTAGCATCACTGTAACCTCAACCACCTCAGGGTATTCAGTGAACATCAAAGAGAGATTAAGTGTTCCCTTTAAATATCGGAACACTCTTTTTAAGGCTACCCAATGAGATTGATCAGGATTTTGATTATATCTACTCAGCCTTCCTACTGCATAGGCAATATCAGGTCTTGTCCTGTTTGCTACATACAAGAGAGATCCTATAATTTGAGAATACTTTAATTGATTAATTGGGTCACCTAAATTTTTCTTTAGGTGAAAGCTAGGATCAAAAGGAGTAGATATTGATTTAAGATTGGAATAACCAAACTTCTTGATCATTTTTTCTATAGAATGAGAAAGAGAGAGAGCTATCCCTTCATGGGACTTGATAAGCTTCATCCTTAGGATTACATCCGCTTCACCTAAATCTTTCATGTCAAACTTAGAAGAGAGGAAAGATTTAACACTTGAAATAATTTTAAGAGATGTTCTAAAAATTAAAATATCATCGACATATAAGCAAAGGATTACACAATCATTATCGACGATCTTAGAATACACACACTTATCATGATTATTGATTTGAAATCCAAAAGATAGAATAATTTGATCAAATTTCTCATGCCATTGTTTAGAAGCATGTTTAAGACCATAAAGGGACTTGATAAGTTTACAAACCTTGTCTTCTTGTCCCTTTATAACAAAACCTTCAGGCTGTTCCATATAGATCTCCTCCTTAAGATCTCCATTTAGGAACGCAGTCTTCACATCCATTTGATAAATGATTAACTTAGGAATGGAAACAATAGCAAGAAGTGATCTAAGGGTTGTTATTCTAGCTACAGAAGAATATGTATCAAAGAAATCTAACCCTTTCTTTTGGTTATACCCTTTGGCTACTAATCTAGCCTTATACTTTTCTATTGAACCATCAGGTCTAAATTTCTTCTTAAATACCCACTTACACCCTAAAGGTTTGCTTCCAGGGGGTAAATTTGATAAGATCCAAGTTTCATTTTGTAAGATTGAATTAAATTCAGAAAGGATAGCTTCCTTCCAAAAAGGAGCATCAGGAGAAGACATCGCCTCTGAAAAAGAAGAAGGTTCGCCTTCGACTAGGAAAGTAAAGAAACCTTTACCAAGATCTTTTTCTTTCCTTATCCTTGAACTTTTTCTAAGTTCAGAAGGTTCACCTTTAGGATTAGATCTTTTTCTTTTCCTTGACTCATTAGAGAACCCAGCTTCAAAAGAATCATGAACCAAGAAAGGATTAGAAGAGAGTTGATTTGGTACCTTGTTCTTGAAAGAAAAACATTTTCAAAATAAGTAGCATCTCTTGATTCGATAAGAGTATTATTTGAAATGACACTTATATCAGAGTTTATCACTAGGAACCTATTTATACTACTATCTAAAGAATAACCTATAAAGATAGCATCTACAGTTTTAGGTCCTATTTTTCTTCTCTTAGGTTCAGGTATTCCTACCTTAGCTAAGCATCCCCACACTTTAAGATAATCTAGCCTGGGTGTTCTACCTTTCCAAAGCTCAAAAGGTGTTTTAGGACTATCCTTTAAGGGTATCCTATTTAAAATATAACATGCAGCTAAAAGAGCTTCCCCCCACAAGTTCTCAGGTATGCCTAAACTTATTAACATTGAGTTAACCATATCCATTAATGTACGATTTTTTCGTTCAGCTACACCATTAGACTGAGGAGAGTATGGTGGTGTAACTTCATGAATAATCCTATATTTTTGATAAAATAGTCATTTCATTTGAAGTATATTCACCACCGCGATCTGACCTAAATTTCTTAAGCTTTTTCTCAGTTTGGGTTTCAGCTTCTACATTATAAATCTTAAACTTATCTAATACTTCATCCTTAGATTTTATCAAATATATGTGACAATATCTAGAGAAGTCATCTATGAATGTTACAAAGTAACGACTTCCTCCCCGTGTAGGAAACTTGGTAGATCACATACATCGCTATGGACTAATTCAAGAAGTGTTGAACTCCTATTTACTGATTTAAAAGGTTTTCTAGGCATCTTAGCTTGAATACAAATCTCACTTTTAAACTTTCTATCAATATGAACCTTAGAAATTAGATTAAGATTTGTCATGTAATGAATACGATCAAAATTCACATGACCAAGTCTACTATGCCAAACATTTGAAGATTCAACATTAAAAAGAAGAGAACTTTTATTATATAACTTAGAGGATACATTTAATTTAAAAAGACCTTCACATATAAAACTTTTACCAACAAACTCTTTTTTTTGTTAAATAAAGTTCAGCAGGAATTTTTATATTTTAAAATTTAACGCTGTTGCTTTAAATCATTAAATGCTCTGGGAGCGTAAATCCTGTAAGATATAATAAACCGTAGTGCCGTTTTTTTTATTAAAAAAATTTATTCACCGTGCTTTGGCTAACTTCTATCCCACGGCACTGGTTGGTTGTTGAGAATTAATATTTTAAAAAATAAAAGGTAGGCTGTTGTAAGTGAAACTATGCTTAGGGGATGCAATTTGGATCGAATTCAATCTGAACTTAACCTGTCAAATTTGATTTACAGTAGTGTTTAAACTCATGTTTGTCCAATCCAAATCCGAAAGACTCGGGTTTAATCCGATTCGATTTGCAATTGACCCGAGTTAGGATTGATCGCAATTCAAACCCGATATAATCCGAACCCGAGGATTATCCGAATGGGGGTAGCTTATCGGCACCGAATTTTTGGAACATTAAAAGTGTCAATCGGATCGAATGAGATGGCCAACTTGAGGGTAAGGAAGGCAAGGCCATCGGTTGCATGTGACGAAAAGGATAAATATAAAGGCGGACTACTCGCACATTTTGTTTCACTTCCCGCCTCTTTCTCTTCTTTGTTTACAGCACCTCCTCCTCTTCTTTTTTTAGGTAAGATTTTTTTTAATACAATGTTAAAGCCCCAAGTCCAACTTATGCGTTCGGTAAGGGATTTTATTTTTTCATCTTTGGGATCTATAATTCGGTGTTTATTTACTTTGAAAAAAGTATTTTATTTTATTTTTTTTCTCATCAACCCGAATTCCAACCCAAAACTCAACCCGAATCCGATTTTTAAAAATAAGGTTAGGGTTGAGGTTTTACAAATTGGGTTAGGGTTAGGGTTAAGATTGACATTTTACAAATAGGATTAGGGTTAGAGTTAAGAAAACCTGAGTTTCATGAGCCCGAATTACATCCCTAACTATGCTACGAATCATCGGTCATGGCCCTCATTATTTATATAATTATATAAACAAGTTACAATTGATCAATCGTGATACCGTGCCCAAGGGTTCCGAAGATACCAATAGGAGCGTAAGAACTTGGCAACCTGCCCGAAGGTTTCTCATGGAATGTTAACAAGTATGAATAAAACATAAATAATCTAGCTCAGAATCAAATTAATTTATTACATATAATTAATAAATAATTTTCATTTTAAATTGAAATACTAATTTGAAATTAATTTATAATTAATCTTATAACTAAACGAATTAATTCATATACTTCAATTCATCAATCCGATCCAGCTCGCTATATCGATTTATCTAAGTTAATATTATTTTTTAATTAATTATTATTTTATTATTATATAAAAATTAGTAATTAAATAAAATAGATTAATTGGAAGTAATTAAAATTATGCCGAGTAGATATCATCATAATTCATAACTCAAAGCTCTATCTCTGAAACTAATATATATATATATATATATATATATATATATATATATATATTACATATTATATAGGTTACATAGATGCCAATCCGAATACGATTTAATTATTATATGAGTTGCATAGATCATGCCATATAATCTTTGTAATATATAAGTTAGATTCTAATTTATATTTTGATCGGATTAATAAATAGATTAAAATTGAATTAATTTATTTATCATTATCCTTAAATGATCCATTGATCTGATTTACCATCTTTAAAGGATCTACAAAATTTAAAATTTATTATTATTTATTTAATGATAATGATCTTTATCTTTTAATTGAAATTTTTTTCAAGTTTACTTCCCTTCCGTACATGTGTGTGCGTATAAATAAGATTAGAGTAACCATCTCGTGGACGTAGACTTTCAGCCATATATATATATATATATATATATATATAATTTTTTTTTTTTTTCTTTTATGGATCCCTTTTTATACCTCCTTTATTTATTTATTTATTTATTTATTTATTTATTTATTTCTATCAGAAAGTCCATCAAACTGCATGGAGTGTCTCATTATCGGTTTTATTTCTTAGGCTGGACCAACAGCTGCATGGTATGATACAAAAAGGGGTCATGGGCCTTCTCTCTAGGGTCAGTTAAAATATTGCGACACATCATTTAGCAGTTAAAGACATCCCAGAGAACAAACTACGACACCCCGGAAAGCAACAAACAAAGATCATGAAGGTTATAAGCATGGGTGTCGTAGCGTTGCCGCTAGGGTATCGTAACGTTTCAACTGCGGTGTCACGAATGATTTCTGACCGAATTCCTCCTTGGGTGTCATAAGGTTATAAGCACTGATGTCGTAGGAGTTGTCGCTAGGGTGTCGTGATGTTTGAACTGAGGGGATTCTCTCCATGGTCAGATATAAGCACGGGTGTCGTAGCATTGGTGCTAGAGTGTCGTAAGGGTTAAACTGGGGTGTCACGAAGGATATTCGACAGAATTTTTCCTACGGTGTCGCGGGGCTTCTCTCCATGGTCAGTTTTAAGCACGGGTGTCATAGCATTGGTGCTAGGGTGTCGTGAGGTTTCAACTGGGGTGTCGCAAAGGATTTTCGGCCGAATTCCTCCTAGGGTGTCGCGGGGATTCTCTCCGTGATCAGTTATAAGCATGGGTGTCGTAAGGTTTCAACTGGGGTGTCGCAAAATATTTTCGGCCGAATTCCTCCAGGGTTATCGCGGGACTTCTCTCCATGGTCAGTTTTAAGCACGGGTGTCGTAGGCTTTTCTCCACTGTGTATTAACAGTAAATCTAGGGTGTCGTAGCTTTTATGGCGATTGAAACGCTCTGACGACACCCCAGTTCATAAGTTATAACATCCTAGTTAAAAGAGTACGACATTCGTGCTACAAAACACTAAACTCTAAGGAAGTTACCCGTGCATTAAACGGTTTGGTCACACATTAACTTCCTCTAACGATAAAAAATAGTTGGTGTAATAAAGGAGCTTTACAAAGAAGTGGGAGCAAGGACTTTTTACTTCATGCTACGGATGACATTTTCTCCAGAGGTTTTTGTACAACGACTGGACTCTCAGAGTGAGGGCGTAGGATCGTGCTCAAACCTTTGACTGATTCCTTAGCATCCGAAAGCCAGAGCAAGGGGAAAGAAAGAGTTTTTCTTGCACAGATGAAATCCAAGAAAAAATGACGGTAGAAGTAGGCTGGAGGAAAGGGCATTTTCGTCTGCACGCTAAATTTTTAAAAAAGGTGAAGCACTTTTCATGGCCGTCACGATCAGAACGTAGCATCGTAGCAGAGCCATACCGTCCGGCACGTCAGCCACGTAGGATCCACGTGGACCAATCAGGAGAGGCGATGCAGCCCACGTAGGACTTGCTGCACCGGGGGTGGTATACAAAGACTTTTCCTGTATCAATATGTCCTGCACCGCACTTTCTTGTATCAACAGTTCTGCACCGCACTTTTGTTGGATAAGATAAGACGGCGTTGTTGGGCCTCCCTTGGAATGGGCCTTAATAGGCGACAAATGGTTCCTTGTATCAACATATCCTGCACTGCATTTCCTTGTATCAATGAGTCATGTACTGCACTTTTGTTGGATAAGATAAGACGATGTTGTTGGGCCTCCCTTGGAATGGGCCTTGATAGGTGACAAATGGTTCCTTGTATCAACATGTCCTGCACCACACTTTCTTGTATCAACAAGTCCTGCACCGCACTTTGTTGGATAAGTTAAGACAACATTGTTGGGCCTCCCTTGGAATGGGCCTTGATAGGCGATAAATGGTTCCTTGTATCAATATGTCCTGCACCGTACTTCCTTGTATCAACAAGTCCTGCATCGCACTTTTGTTGGATAAGATAAGACGACATTGTTGAGCCTCCCTTGGAATGGGCCTTGATAGGTGACAAATGGTTCCTTGTATCAACATGTCCTGCACCACACTCCCTTGTATCAAAAAGTCTTGCACCATGCAGTGTAGGAACATCGTGCACAATGATTGTTCATAGATATAAAAAAAAATAAAAGTATCTTCGGACATACACGATCGCATGCATGCACAGCTAATCACCGTATATATGCAGTGCAGAATGCATACGGTGATGCACAAAGAGCTTTTCTTTTTGTACCTATCTTTTTGGAAAAATTCTTTGCACATCGCATACGGTGCAGGAATGCACACACTGTGCACAATGATTGACCATGCGTATGATGCGAAAAGGATAAAAATGCTTTTGGTGTACGTACGCATTCAATTATACTACATGCAGTGCATGCATCTTACATTGTGCACAATATACAAAGACTTTTCTATCTTTTTATTGTATTAAGGCCTTTGGGCCGAAGTTGCTCTCTGCCTTTTTTTTTAATCTTTTTTTTAATAAAAAAACTCTCGATATATCAATGGCCTGCCACTATTTTGCTAGAGATCAAGAGAATAAAGTTGCAAGACCTTGAGGATGTGCTTGGTTAGATTGTAGCAAGGACTGAAATTACTTCAACTTGTTTTCAGATGACTAGTTTTGATTTTGCCTGATTCTTTTCTAGCGTTAGTATAGTCCTTTTAATATGCATTCTTTTTCGTTTGTTACGATGCATTCTAATGTTTAATCCTTTTTATATACTTTGATGTTTGATCCTTGTTGCATACTTTTAATATCCAAAAAAAATAGTTTTATATCAGTTGGAAAAGAAAAGATTTAACTATTTATAACTTAAGTTTACTTACTATCAATTATCTTTCATTCAAATTTTAAGAAACACATAGCTTTGATCAGCAAACCAATTAATTAGGCCAACATATAAGCAGCATAGAATCAAAAAAAAAAAAAAAATTGTAATACCTTTGCAACATCAAGATAAGGGAGAAAAGTATAATGCCCTTCTAGCATCATTATAAAGAAAGAAAATGATAATACTTTAAAATAGTTTTTCATTAAATAAATAAAAAAGCGCCATATGCTTATAACTTGTGCACTTGATACCAATTAAATTTTACCGAAGTTTTTGGATCACATAATTTTGGCATGCTAATCAATTAAGTGGGTCAGCAGATAGGATTAGAACATAACATTGTGTTAAGACTGAAAATTCTTAACCAGCTATGATTAGATGGGAGAGATACAATGTATCAAAAGGAAGAGAACCTAATATGACGAAATGGGTTTGTCCAACTCTGACCCTGCTTTTGGTTTCTCTTTAGTTAATTGTTCTCTCTCTGGTCATTAATATGACGCAAGATAAGTCAGGATTAAGCTTCTACAGCTGAAGAAGAAAAAGATTGCACGAAAGATGCACATTACCTCTATCAAAAGGAAAGAATAATATCAAGTAGTGTTCACATTTTCTTTTCTTTCTTATTATTATTTTTTAAATCTAGCTCCTTTTAGTTTGTAACTATCCAACCTTGCTACATAATGACCTGGTTCTACGCGTTCTAAGCTGAGGGATTATCCTATCAGATGCCATATCATTTAGGATCAAACATATATCGATCTAGTCGTGTAATTGGGACAGAGAATGCTGCTAGAATTCGTAGGTGGTCTTGCAGGGAATGACCGTGTCCAAATCTTAATTAAAGAATTGTAGTTATAAAAATCTCCTCTTCTTATATGGTGCAGAAATTGGATTTGGTTAACTAGGCGTATGAGATTAAACTCCTTCGATCTGAATTCTAGTCTCCCTTTTTCGTTTCTCTTGTTTAAGCCCAGATTTATTTATTTATAAAGAGGTAGGCCCAAGAGGCCCACATCAACCTTGTTTCTTGGACACAGATTGTTAAAAGCTTCCCTTTGTTATGTAATGAAAAGCTTCCAATTGAATGGTTCCAGAAGCAGCATCAAATACTTCGAATGTTCCAAGTTCTCGATTGTTTATTGACAAGTCGCAGGAAATCCTGGACTAAAACTTAGTATTGATCCACACGTGTAGCTAAGATTATATTTGAACCCTTTTTTTGCTTTCCAAGTGTTTGTGCTGAATTTCTGAAAGACCAGTGATGTGTTTAAAAAGACAGTTAATTAAAGAGGTTAACCAAAATCTTTATTTGTTCGACATAAACAACAAAAAAAAAAAAAAAAAAGTTCAACTTTTACATCTTGGATACGCATGACCAGATGGAAATTTTGAACATTCGCAGTCCCCAAAACATGGGCGGCATTTATTACGGTTCAAACTCTATATATTGAGTTGGTCTTTAATTAGAATAGAAAAAGGATTGCATGAGAACCAATGGCAAAGTTGTATCGATGTATCTGATTACAGATAAAATCAAAGATAATTAGATATAGTCTTCGGCATTTCTTTTATATAACCTAATTAATAAAAAAATATTGCTCCATTATAATATGGATGTCATGATAAATGAAACTGAATTATTACAATTCTTATTCAATCTTTTTTCTTATTTCTTTTTTAATGAAAGCATAAAGTACAAGCGATGCCAATCTTGTACTTTAGTGAAAAAAAAAAAAAAACTTTTCTAAAACAATCTGGGAACAAGATCAGAATGCCATGAAGAAGGGTGCATGTACACATACCGAGTAGATGCTAAAGCTAACGGATGATAGAGAAGAATAAAATAAAACCTCCTCCTAGCTAGAATATTTTTTAAAAGCATCATTCTTTCTTAGCTTCGATCCATCATAATAAGGTTATTGTTAGCTTGACTTAATGGGTAACGTAGTCACTTTCTTCTAATTCTTATGATTTTAATTAAAACTTAAAGGATGTTTGAATTGTTAGACATTGTCATCGCCATATTGCCAACTCCTCCCTTGGATTCCACAAAGAAATAAAGAAGAAGATGATGCTACCAAGGATTTGGTACATGCATCTTGCGGTGAGACCAACCGATGGAGTTGGAAGCTGGCAGAGCCACGAACCTTCGACATGGAGACAAAAAAGTACATCGTTACGAGTTAAAAATGATCTTTGAACTTGAAGATCATCAATTCATAGACTGCACCTTCTTTTTCGTGTGCTTCTTGGAAATTTGCCAGCTCTTTGCGGGATGACTCTAGTTGGCGATTCCACGCCAACTTGCGTGAAGTAGAAGAGTTCAAACTGCAAATTAAGCGAAGTTAGAAAAGGCATCACTTGTGAGAAATCCAATAATCCACTACTTTTTTTCTTTTCTTTTTCTTTTTTCCTGTTCTTTGGAGGAAAAGATAAAACCATGCATCTTGTGGACACGTCTAGTGTGAAATAACTAGCAGGGAGAAATAATTCAGAGAGTAAGAAAAAGCTCAAATATATATATATATATTACCCACTCTATGTGGAAGTATCTGGAAAAAAAATTTCTCTCTAGGCATGCAATGAAGTACGTATTAAATTGTTGCTTGGCATCTGTGCTAGGTGATGGTTCCAATATTGTGGAAATCTAAAAGGCTCCTTCGATCGTGTCAACTCTCTTCTGCAGTCAAGTACTCAAGTTCGTTCAGAAGTTCAACGGTGCAATGATATATAACACCAACTGCATCCAGATCACTTTCCATGGATGATTTACTCCACTCGTAGAAGTTGGGACTTGCAATATTTCAACATGGACATTGAATTATGCAACGTAGTGGATGGTTCACTCCCCGTGATGCAGTTGATTGGTCGTGGAACGTCTACTTGCAACGTCAGTGCTTGGACTTGGAGCCCCTCCACGCTTCATTCTCCAGCCGATGGGTCCAACAAGTGGCAGAAGAATCACAGATCCTTTTGGTCCGGGAAGACGGGGACATATATATGAACAATTTTTAAAATGATAACATTCAAACGGATTTTTACATAACATCTTATTATAACATCAATTTAGTTTAAATCATTTGAACAAGTAGAAAAGAATAAAAAAGAAAATATTTTTTAATAACATAACATAATCAACAATAATAATAATAAAATCTTAATTTCAAACTAGTTATGCCGGCTATATAAATCCTTATTCTTCATCCATTTTTGTTTTGAATCATATTTTTTTATAAAATATAAAATTTTAAATCTTTCTTTATCACTCTCTTTCATGTAATTTTCGGTCTACCTAGCTCTATTTCTTTTTTTCCTCTACATGTATCTAGTCACTCTTCTTTATAAGTGCATATCTAAATTTATATTGTATAAAGTACGTGCATCTTTAGATTTATATTGCACATATCCAAACTATCTAAGTCATTTCTTTCTTAATTTATTTTCGATTAGAGCTACCTTATCTTTTTACGAATGGTTTCATTTCTTATTTATCTTTTCTTGCATTGCTATACATCCATTTTAATATTTTCATTTTCATCACATCCATCTTATATACGTGTATTTTTTAATTACCCAACATTCTATATCATAAAGCATAGATGATTTATGATTATCTTATAAAACTTTCTTTAATTTGTCAAGTACTCTATGATCACATAATATTTCAATTGCATTTCTCTATATTTTATTTAACCTACTTTAATCCTATGAACAACATCATCCCCAATCTCTCATTCCTTGTATATAATCGATCTGAAATACTAAAAATAATTATTTTTAATAACTTCATAGTCCCCAATTTATACTCTACATTCATTTTTATTTTTAATTATACTAAAATTATGTTCTATGTATTTTATCTTTATCCTATTTAACCTAAAATCTTTATATTTTAATCCATTTTGCTATAATTCTAACTTACGATTAACTCCATCTCTAGTTTTATCTACTAGTATTATATCATCTGCAAATAATATGCAGCATGAAATATTATTCTGAATATGTCTTGTAAGCTCTAATATTACTAAAGTAAAAAAGATAGAAATTAAAAGCAGATCCCTGATATAAGCCTACTGCAATAAAAAAAAAAAATCATTGGTATTATTATTGATAATTCTTACATAAGTAACTATCGCATAATATATATCTTTTATTATGTTAATATACTTAGCATATACTCCTTTCTTTTTTATTATTCATCATAAGATTTTTCTAGAAACCCTATCATATGCTTTCTCTAGATCAATAAAATCATATGAAAATCTTATTTCTTTGCTCTATACAACTCCATTAATATTCTAAACAGAAAAATAACTTCTATAGTCAATATTCTTAGCATAAAACTAAATTAATTATATAATATTTTTGTAGTACATTCCAACCTATGTTCCATTATATTCTTCCAAAGTTTTATAGTATGACTAATAAGTTAAGAAATAATATCAATTAAGGCATAACACTTGAATAGCTAAAATAAAAATTTATGATAAGTAAAAAAAAAAAGTTAATTAAATTGAAATATAATCTATTTCATTAATATTAATTTATTAAAAATTAAAATTAAAATTTAAGAATTTTTTTACAGACATGATGCTACAGACATGATGCAATGATACTTTAAAGGTAAAGAGGATTTTTTTGGGGCACACATTTTTCTCTTTTCTTCTCTTCTTTTATTTTTTTCTTATAATTATTTATTTTATTCTCTTATCTTTTACTCTTCCTCTTATTATTATTATTATTCTTCTTTTTGTCTTTCTTTCTCTCTCTTTATTAGTTCAATATGTAAGAAAAGAAAAATTACTTTATTTTTAATATAAAAACATGATATTTTCTAAGGTTCCCTCGTCTTTACCAATGGGAAAAGGTATGATAACAAGTGAGAAAACGATATCCCCAATGGCGGCAACGATATTGCCCACCACCAATTGAAGGCTTTCACCACTAAGCTCTCGAAATTAGAGATTTTTAATCAACAAAATTGTGTCCGTGCTCCCCTTTGTAGAAGACCATCAACCAGTGTAGATCAGCTCTAAGCCCTCTCGCTCCACCTCTAAGAAGCGGGCCTTGATCAACAATACTGTTACCGGTGCTGGCATATGTTGGGTTGAGTTGACCCAACCTTATTTATTTACATGTATGTATCCTTTCAATATGAAATTAGTTATAACATCTGTCTCTTGATATACTATAGATACATGCCATTTGCCAGATAGGCATGCCACACAAGCACTGAACAAATGACTTTAGGATTTTGTAATAGCTATAAAATTATATAATAAAATGATAGCATAATATTATATATATATATATATATATATATATATATATATATATATATATATATATATATATATATATATATATATATATATATATAAGCGTTTATATATAGTTTAAGAACCAAAGCAAAATAGGCTTCTAAGTTCAAAGGTTAAAAACATAATTTACTCTTCTTGCTTTCCAAAATTCCTCTATTCTAAAATCTCTCCAACCTATCTTCTAAAACAACAGAACTTTCCTTTCAAAGTGATCATTCTCTCTCTCTCTCTCTCTCAACCTTTCCAAATGTGTATTTTTCTCTTAGAATCGCTTCATTCTTTCTTTAAGAAAATGACTTTCTTTTCTTCTAAAATCATCTCTCCTCCTTTCTTCCTAAATTTGAAGACCTTACTTTCAAAAGAAACCATTGCTTTCTCTCTCTCTCTCTCAATATCTCAATCTCCTAAAATAGCAAACTTTCTTTTTCAAACTCTCGTAATCTTTTTGACAGCTTTACTTTCAAAGATCTTCACTCCAATATCAATAAGCATCAACCTTTATAATCTGTCCTACTTTGTTATCCTTTCTTTTATATTTTCCCTACATTTAGGTTTGATTCTTCTACTTATTTTAAATTTAATTTCTAAAATTATTTATGAGTTTTAATGAGATGGAATATTAAATAATAAATCCCCTCTCATATGATTCTCTAATTGCTTTGTTATTTTGTATGCAAATTAATGAGGATAACTATAGCTCAATATGTTGGTGATAATTTTGGAGCTTCTTATAATTATGAGTCAAAATGTCATCTTCTTCAATATATTTGATATTTTAAAATTAAAGTCTTGATAGTGAATGGAACATTATAAATTACATTGATAAATCATCAAATATATTTATACAAAAATTAGACAAAGGCCAAAGCAATTTTTCTTAAAAATTATGTCAAATTGATGAAAAAATTAGGCTTGCCAAAATACAATATTTTGGTGATGATTTCTTTATCACAAAATACAACATTAATAACAACATTCAAATTCTTTAATATTTAGCAATAAATAATTTCATCACTTTGCTTTTGTTATAAACGTGATACTTTTGGTGATGAAATGTATTTATCATAGGTTCTAATAATTGGAGAAGAATTTTGACTCATCATGACATTATAATTATATTATATGATTTAATACTTTTATCCCCATATTTGTCACAAATACAATATTTTAGTAACCAAATATATTCATAACTAAATTTAATAATTGGTTATGTAATTTTACTCAAAATTAAATTACTATAACTTTTAATGATGCAATACGAGTTCATCACAAATACAAGTTATTACATTGTATAAATTTTATGCATGAACTATAATTAATCTATGAGCCATAGATATGTATTCTTTGATTATAAAATTATTTATTTTCTAGTGATGCATAACATCATCATAGAAAATATAATGTTTTTTTGTTGAATTATGTCACCAAATATTAATCTTCAATGGTAGAAGATATTATCATTATATATATATATATATATATATATATATATATATATATATATATATTGTGATGAACTCCTTTTATGGTTAATGACATAAATTTTATGATAAAATTTTATTTCATCACTTCATACTTTAGGTAGTTCATTTTTTTTATGATGAGCATTATGATAACTTTATATTATCATCAAAAAAATTGTATGATAAAATTAATTTTTTTAAGATCATTTCTATTACTGTCAATAATCTTTTTTTTTTTAGTTTAATGTTGATTGAAGTAAGAAAAAATATATATATTATTCGTGATCCATTATATATTGATTTCAAGTGTCAGGCATTCGGTAGCACTATCTTAAAAAAAAAAAAATTAGTTGGATGACATTACCTACTACCAGATAGGAGCATTTCCCATATTAAACTCGAAGTTTTTTTACGATTACGATCGAGCACATCAAACTTATAAGAATTGATAATGTCTGCTGTCATCTTTACCGTATCAATAGTCTCATCATATTTTTATATTTATTAAAAAAATATTTTTAATAATGATATTTTTATATGGCTGTATAAAGTAATAAAATAAAGGCTATTTATCTCTGCAGTTGAGGACGACGAGTGATAATAAATAATTTAGTTTTTATCTACGGTGGTCTCCCAGTGCATCATTATTTTCCATGTGCTTCCTCCTCCTCCTCCTCCTTGGGTGGTCATTGATGATGCATTCCGATTTCTCCTCTCTCTCTCTATCTCGTCTTCTCGCCAACAACTTTTCGTATCCATTATGTGCGCCTCGTGGTTCAAGTCCCGTGGCAGTGATTGGACGTTAAAAACGTTTATTGCGCACCGGCGAGTGAAGTGCTGACGAGGGATTCCGGTCTCGGTAAAGAGGGGAGGAGTTTCCTTCAATCTCTCTCAAGTTCATCAATAATATGTCTGCAAGCTAAAGCTAAGCTAAGCTAAATTAAAACGTGCCCCTTTGCGCAAATAATTTATTGAAAGCACGAAACGTTTGATAGCAAATTATTAAATAATTATATTTAGTATGTATTTTGAATGACAATATATTTTATAATTATAATTTAAATTTGAATTACTTAGAGATATAATAATCTTATATATTAATTTTTAATAAAATTATTTTTTCTTTCTTTAATTATTTTTTATCCGTATTTTTCTCTATCGATCTCACTAGAACCTTCGTATTAAAGTTCTACCGACCTCATCAAAACCTCGGATCTCCACTGTCCAATGACCCTACAACCATTTTCAGACATTGCAAAACTTCTTTCGATCCATGGCCTCCGACCTTTATCGGCCCCTTCGAATATCATTTATAAATATAATTTTTTAAAACATTATCATTTATAAATATAATTTTTTAAAATCAAATATATAATATATATCTTTTTAATAAATTTATTTTTAAAATATTTTAAAAACTTGATGTTATATGACTGATAATCTGTTTGTCATACTTAACACAGTAATCAATATTACTTGTGTATACTAAACATAATAATCAATATTAATGATAATCTATCAAGTAATAATTTATTTTGTAAATAATCCACATTACCATTCAGGATTACTAGCGATGCACCAAGGGTATACACATATTTACTGGACGCAATCTAAAAGAATTCAAATGTTAACAATTCAAATGGGTTAAACACATCAATCTTAATAAGAACATTCTTAGTCATCAATTTCATATATATCGTTCACAAGTTTCATCAAAAAAAAAAAAAATTTAAGGCATTGTTGGAAAATCTCTGTGATCATGATATATTTTGATGAAGAACATATAAAGATAAAAAAGGGTATAGTTTTATTGAAAGTGATATTTAAACAAGCTTGAAGTATGATTTTGTTTGAAAACTATACCAAGCTAAGATAATAAAATTGAATAGGTATTTTTATGAAACTATTAACCGATAAACACTCTTCAAAGGACAAAAAAAAAAAAAACAAAAAACAAAATAACATTTAATTTATATTTTTAGTGAGATTAAAAAAAGTAATCTGACACACATCAATTAAAAAAATAGCAGCACTAATGTAAATTAAGTTTTTAATTAAATTTACTTCTACGGTGTTTGGAGTCAGGTTGGCTTTCTAACTTATTTTGAATCTCTCAAAATAGGAGTCAATTGCAAAAGTTATGAGCCAATTATAAATGTAAGTGCTAACAGAATTTTAAAAAATTATAAAAATATCATTTTGTAGCCCTTGATGGTAAAAATGTTTTTTTTTAATTTATCTAAATTTTTATATTTATTTTGTCAAGAAACTCAAGTTATATAAGTTAGAAGTGAAATAATAAATTGAGATTCTATTTTTAAATATTTATTTAATATTTACGACTTTAGTTTTTTATAGAAAATTTGAATCATATAAAAACTAAGAGAGCTTATTACGTTTAGAAAATCCTAATCTATAAATAGGTTTATAAATTTTTAATATATATTTATTAATAAATTGATAACAAAGTTTGAAGTTAATAAAAATATAGAGATGTTCCGCAGAGTAGATCAAATAGCCAAAGCAGAGGATTAATTGGAAAATGATCGTAACAATCCTGCTGGAGCCAATGTATGATAGTGAAAGAGTCTTTCTTAATAAAAAGACTGATCAAGGATCCATGTAGCATAGAAAATATTTGCCCATACTTCATATAATTCTGCCATAGAAATGAAGGAGTCAAGAAGATCAAAGCCATCTTTTTTTCTTTTTTTTTTTTTGAGTTGTCTTATCTAGACTGGATTTGGTATCAAAACCCACGTTTTTTTTAATTATAATCCTATATCATTAGAGTCCAAAATCTTGCATCAAGTTAATCATTCAATTTTAAAATATAAGAAGACAGACACGTGCTTGATTACCATTTACATTGACCACGATGTTTGATCTATCATCATTGATGCATATACGTGAGTGCCTGGGACAGAAGTTCAAGACAATTAGCCAACAATTGATAGAACTTGATTCAATTTATCTATTAACAAGAGGCATTAAAGGACATTTTGCATCAGGTTAAGAACTAGAGCAATCTTAAATATAAAGAATAATCTACTTATAGTTATTGATAAATTATCTGTTTGAAAATTATTTTTAAATAATATTATAATATTATGAAGATTATGGAGCTTGTGGCATAATTAGTCAACATAGACATATATATTTATATATCTAGGATTGTTGAATTCAAGGATAAAAATATAATTAATTTTATAAATAATACCAATAGAACGACTAAAATTTGTGTCCAAGTTATACAATAACGAGCACAAGGAAATACAATAACATTTTTATATCATTTTTTTAGTAAAATAAAATCTCATTCTCAACCATTCGATCTTACCATTCAACACACTATACTATTATAAAGTAGTATTCATATCAAAGTTATCAATTTCGTTTCGTTTCGATCGAGACGTTTCGTTTCGATAGCTTATCCGAAAAGATAAGTACTACGTTTTGTTTCAGTAGATTTTTCGGCCGTTTCGATGCGTTTCGGCGTATTTCGGCCGTTTCGGTATATTTCAGTTGTCTCGGTAAAATATGTTTTTGAGACCAATTTATGAATTATTAAACCTTTCAGAAATATTTTAAAATATATATATAATATCAAAAAAATTCCTAGTTACCCTATCCCCATTTAAAAATATATATATAATAACAAAAAAAAATTTTGATTACCCTATCCCCACGGTCGCATCTCTTAAAAACTCAAACTCTTTATTTTTATATTGTTATTATTATTTATGAAGAATATAAATTATGAATAAATTTTTTATTTTATATATATATATATATATATATATTTCAAACTCTTAAAAACTTAAATACTTTATTTTTATGTTTTTATTATTTATAAAGAATATGAATTATGAATAAATTTTTTATTATATATATATATATTCTGAACGAAGCATCGAACGGTTCGATACCGAAATATTTTGTTTCATAAGCTAAATCAAAACATAATTTAAAATAAAATTGACAACTTTAATTCGTATACATTTGAAGTTGTTACTGTTTATGACATCATTTATAAACAGTTAAAGGTATTATAAAATTTATTATTATTTTTAATTCTTCAAGACAACAATGATATGTACGTGTTACATTTTATTAAAAAAAAT
This sequence comes from Calamus simplicifolius, assembly GCA_900491605.1. Taxonomy (NCBI): domain Eukaryota; kingdom Viridiplantae; phylum Streptophyta; class Magnoliopsida; order Arecales; family Arecaceae; genus Calamus; species Calamus simplicifolius. Next base: position 509,244 of record UESW01003842.1, on the reverse strand, counting down.
AATGATGCATATATTGCATATTAAGCAAAGAATCATACAAAAAATGTATATGGATGGGATTGAATTGGTTTAGAAATATATTTGAAATTAAATAATTTGCATTATTTTTTTAAATTGAAATCAAAACGGAATCATCTGTTATAGTAAATCGAATCAAATTGAATTAAACCAACAAAATTTAATATTCTCAACATGATTCCACCGTACATGGCCTCACTACTCTTACGAAAGATATAATAATGTTGTGACTGCGTCGAGATTGGGATCGTAATTTTAAATTGAGAGAAAAACCGTTCAAAGTCCAACTTAATTGCGAGTCTGGGGTGGCTGGCTTAATTACGTCTTGGAAAAGGAAGGGCAGGGGCTACCTTAGTAGAAAAGTTTCAAGGCAGTAGTAGTCTTTTTTTAATTTCTACCATGTATTGTTGAGCTTTATATATTCAGAATTTTAGTATTATTTATAATAAAAATTAAATTTTAAAAAAAAGTTTATGAAATAAAAATAAAAAAAATAGATGTTTAATTTTATATTTTGATACATATCTTAAAACAATTATAAGGATGAAAGTGAAACGTTTAAAGTATTCCTTCAAATTTTAAGTCTTTTTAATTTTCTTCTCTATGCTTTATTAGGTACAACTCTAATCTTCAATAATATGCATTCAGTTCTAAATTAATCTTTTTTTTTTTCGTTAAAATTATTTATAGGATGATTTAAGACGTTGACTTTCAAATTTTTCATGCCTTCAAGGGAATCAAATTTTAACAACTGGCCCTGTTGACCAGCGACATAAATAACATTCAATTTATCATACAATTATATATATATATATATAATTTTTTATTTTTCTCATTGTATGCAAATGAAGCGATAATTATATGGCACATTTACAGCTATATATATAATATTATGCTTACTGTAAAAAAATATCTTTTTATTGTACTAAATAAATATAAATATGCATATGGTTATTGCATGATGATGAAAAGAATTAAAAGTTGAAGAAAATTAATAATATATACAAATTGGATATTAAGTGACAGCTGGTTAACCGGATCGAGATATTAAACAATATTACACCATTTTTGTATGACTTAATTTGCAATGGTGGCACCTCCTAACTGTAAATGTAGTTTGTGTGAAGGATGTGAATGGGATTAGTCCCACATTGAATAGCTAGAGAATTGGATGCTCATTTATATATGTTGGTGGGGAAAACACTTTGTACACCGCCTCCGGTGCAGCAAGGCCTACGTGGGCTGCACAGCTCCTTCCTATTGGTCCACATGGATCCCATGTGGCCTGACATGATGGGACAGAATAGCAGAGAGATAATGTTACTTTTTAATCGTACATCCATTAAAAGTCGTTCAGCCTTTTTACCATTGGTGTAAAGACGAAAATACCCTTTCCCTCCAGCCTACTTCAACCCGCCATCTTATTTGGATTTTGCTGATAAAAAATCGTAAGGTTCTGGCCTGGAAGAAGAGTATCCGAAGGAGTGGCAAAGCTCTGCTAGACGACATCCTAGTTCAAAACTTTAAGACAAAGCATCAGTTTAAACCCACGACACCCTAGCTGGAAACCCACGACACCCTGGTTCATAACCCACGACACCCTGGTTCAAAACCTTAAGACAAAGCATCAGTTCAAACCCACGACACCCTAGATGGAAACCCACGACACCCTAGTTCGTAACCCATGACACCCTAGTTCAAAACCTTAAGACAAAGCATCAGTTCAAACTCACGACACCCTAGTTGGAAACCTACGACACCCTAGTTCATAACCCACGACACCCTAGTTCATAACCTTAAGACAAAGCATCAGTTTAAACCCACGACACCCTAGTTGGAAACTCATGACACCCTAGTTCATAACCTTAAGACAAAGCATCAGTTCAAGCCCACGACACCCTAGTTGGAAACCCACGACACCCTAGTTCATAACCCACGACACCCTAGTTCAAAACCTTAAGACAAAGCATCAGTTTAAACCCACGACACCCTAGTTAGTTCAAGACCCACGACACCCCAGTTCAAGACCCACGTTCAAGACACCCCAGTTCAAGACCCACGACACCCTAGTTCAAGACCCACGACACCCTAGTTCAAGACCCATGACACCCCCAGTTCAAGACCCATGACACCCTAGTTCAAGACCCACGACACCCCCAGTTCAGACACACGACACCCCAGTTCAAGACCCACGACACCCTAGTTCAAGACCCATGACACCCCCAGTAAAGACCCACGACACCCTAGTTCAAGACCCACGACACCCTTAGTTCAAGACCCACGACACCCCAGTTCAAGACCCACGACACCCCTAGTTTTGACACCCCAGTTCAGACCCACGACACCCCTAGTTCAAGACCCATGACACCCCAGTTCACCCACGACACCCCCAGTTCAAGACACACGACACCCTAGTTCAAGACCCACGACACCCCTAGTTCAAGACCCACGACACCCCAGTTCAAGACCCACGACACCCCTAGTTCAAGACCCATGACACCCCCAGTAAAGACCCATGACACCCTAGTTCAAGACCCACGACACCCTTAGTTCAAGACCCACGACACCCCAGTTCAAGACCCACGACACCCTAGTTCAAGACCCACGATACCCTAGTTCAAGACCCATGACACCCCCTGTTCAAGACCCATGACACCCCAGTTCAAGACACACGACACCCTAGTTCAAGACCCACGACACCCCTAGTTCAAGACCCACGACACCCCAGTTCAAGACCCACGACACCCCCAGTTAAAGACCCACGACACCTCTAGTTCAAGACCACGACACCCCTGTTCAAGATCCACGACACCCCTAGTATAAGACCCACGACATGGATGAAGGCCCCATGGTAGGAAGACATTCACCGGAGTCTGACCCGGGCCGATCGCCTCTCACTGCTACCCACGCCTCAGATACTAAAAGATTATATCCGAGTGGCCTCCCTTGATTCGTGCCTTCTCTAGGTAGCGTCCCCCACAAAGCCGTCGTTGAAGCAGAAGAATCACCGTTGTTACTGGAATCGCCCAAAACCCGAGTCCTGCACAGGGGCAGGTGGAGTGAGAGAGAAACCAAGGATCGACGCACGAGACGTGGAAGATGTGAGCACAGTCTGGCAGCAGTCTCAGCCATTCTCCTTCTTCGAATTCCCCCAAGCAAATAGAGCAAGCACTGCGGCCATCGTCCTCCTCGCGTTGCTTCGTTTTCTCCCCGAACTGAATGGCAGGGAGGGACTGCACGATGGCAGAAGCTGTGCAGCCCACTGGGCCAGAACAACAACCCAGGCGACGACGCTTCACCACGGTTGGAATCCGGAACAACAACCCAGGCGACGACGCTTCACCACGGTTGGAATCCAGAGGCATGGCTTCTGCCATCGTGCAGTCCCTCCCTGCCATTCAGTTCGGGGAGAAAACGAAGCAACGCGAGGAGGACGATGGCCGCAGTGCTTGCTCTATTTGCTTGGGGGAATTCGAAGAAGGAGAATGGCTGAGACTGCTGCCAGACTGTGCTCACATCTTCCACGTCTCGTGCGTCGATCCTTGGTTTCTCTCTCACTCCACCTGCCCCCTGTGCAGGACTCGGGTTTTGGGCGATTCCAGTAACAACGGTGATTCTTCTGCTTCAACGATGGCTTTGTGGGGACGCTACCTAGAGAAGGCACGAATCAAGGGAGGCCACTCGGATATAATCTTTTAGTATCTGAGGCGTGGGTAGCAGTGAGAGGCGATCGGCCCGGGTCAGACTCCGGTGAATGTCTTCCTACCATGGGGCCTTCATCCGTGGTCTTAAACTAGGGGTGTCGTGGGTCTTGAACTGGGGTGTCATAGGTCTTAAACTAAGGGTGTCGTGGGTCTTGAACTAGGGTGTCGTGGGTCTTTAACTGGGGGTGTCATGGGTCTTGAACTAGGGGTGTCGTGGGTCTTGAACTGGGGTGTCGTGGGTCTTGAACTGGGGGTGTCGTGGGTCTTGAACTAGGGTGTCATGGGTCTTGAACAGGGGTGTCATGGGTCTTGAACTAGGGTGTCGTGGGTCTTGAACTGGGGTGTCGTGGGTCTTGAACTAGGGGTGTCGTGGGTCTTGAACTGGGGTGTCGTGGGTCTTGAACTAAGGGTGTCGGGTCTTGAACTAGGGTGTCATGGGTCTTGAACTGGGGTGTCGTGGGTCTTGAACTGGGGGTGTCGTGGGTCTTGAACTAGGGTGTCATGGGTCTTTAACTGGGGGTGTCATGGGTCTTGAACTAGGGTGTCGTGGGTCTTGAACTGGGGTGTCGTGGGTCTTGAACTAAGGGTGTCGTGGGTCTTGAACTAGGGTGTCATGGGTCTTTACTGGGGGTGTCATGGGTCTTGAACTAGGGGTGTCGTGGGTCTTGAACTAGGGGTGTCGTGGGTCTTGAACTGGGGTGTCGTGGGTCTTGAACTGGGGTGTCGTGGGTCTTGAACTAGGGTGTCATGGGTCTTGAACTGGGGGTGTCAGGGGTCTTGAACTAGGGTGTCGTGGGTCTTGAACTGGGGTGTCGTGGGTCTTGAACTAGGGGTCGTGGGTCTTGAACTGGGGTGTCCTGGGTTTTGAACTAGGGTGTCGTGGGTCTTGAACTGAGGTGTCGTGGGTCTTAAAAGGGTGTCGTGGGTCTTGAACTGGGGGTGTCGTGGGTTTCCAACTAGGGTGTCGTGGGTTTAAACTGATGCTTTGTCTTAAGGTTTTGAACTAGGGTGTCGTGGGTTTGAACTAGGGTGTCGTGGGTTTCCAACTAGGGTGTCATGGGTTTGAACTGATGCTTTGTCTTAAGGTTTTGAACTAGGGTGTCATGGGTTAGGAACTAGGGTGTCGTGGGTTTCCAACTAGGGTGTCGTGGGTTTGAACTGATGCTTTGTCTTAAGGTTTTGAACCAGGGTGTCGTGGGTTATGAACCAGGGTGTCGTGGGTTTCCAGCTAGGGTGTCGTGGGTTTAAACTGATGCTTTGTCTTAAAGTTTTGAACTAGGATGTCGTCTAGCAGAGCTTTGCCACTCCTTCGGATACTCTTCTTCCAGGCCAGAACCTTACGATTTTTTATCAGCAAAATCCAAATAAGATGGCGGGTTGAAGTAGGCTGGAGGGAAAGGGTATTTTCGTCTTTACACCAATGGTAAAAAGGCTGAACGACTTTTAATGGATGTACGATTAAAAAGTAACATTATCTCTCTGCTATTCTGTCCCATCATGTCAGGCCACATGGGATCCATGTGGACCAATAGGAAGGAGCTGTGCAGCCCACGTAGGCCTTGCTGCACCGAAGGCGGTGTACAAAGTGTTTTCCATGTTGGTGGACTCTTTCTCTTGTGGATGAGTTGGGCCTAAATAACTTGGGCCTATAATATATTTAAGGAAAACACTTTGTACACCGGTCCCGGTGCAGCAACGCTGACGTGGGCTGCACCGCGTCTTCCTATTGGTCCACGTGGATCCGACGTGGATGACATGACAGGCGGCATGCCAGGGGTTTGACGTAACGTTCTGAACGTGACGGACATTTATTGCTGTTCGCTTTTTTTTGAATTTTTCGTGCGGACGAAAATGCCCTTTCGCTCCTTCATGGCGCCATTTTACGTTTTATGGCATCTGTGCAAGAAGAAGAACTCTGTTTCTTCCAGCTTAGAGGCTGAAAATACTTCAGCTACTGGACTGGAAAACCTTGATACTGGAGTCTGTAGTCTGTGTCTTGCGCGGCGACACCCGAAGAACGGAAACATAGGAGACATCCTAGTTCTGGTAAACGACACCACTTGCGCGGCGACACCCGAAGAACGGAAACATACGAGACATCCTAGTTCTGGCAAACGACACCCAAGCTTGCGCGGCGACACCCGAAGGACGGAAACATACGAGACATCCTAGTTCTGGCAAACGACACCCAAGCTTGCGCGGCGACACCCGAAGACGGAAACATACGAGACATCCTAGTTCTGGAAACGACACCCTAGTCTTGCGCGGCGACACCCGAAGGACGGAAACATACGAGACATCCTAGTTCTGGCAAACGACACCCAAGCCTTGCGCGGCGACACCCGAAGAACGGAAACATACGAGACATCCTAGTTCTGGCAAACGACACCAAGACTTGCGCGGCGACACCCGAAGAACGGAAACATACGAGACATCCTAGTTCTGGCAAACGACACCCAAGCCTTGCGCGGCGACACCCGAAGGACGGAAACATACGAGACATCCTAGTTCTGGCAAACGACACCCAAGCGCGGCGACACCCGACGGAAACATACGAGACATCCTAGTTCAAACGACACCCTAGTCTTGCGCGGCGACACCCGAAGGACGGAAACATACGAGACATCCTAGTTCTGGCAAACGACACCCAAGACTTGCGCGGCGACACCCGAAGGACGGAAACATACGAGACATCCTAGTTCTGGCAAACGACACCCAAGCCTTGCGCGGCGACACCCGAAGGACGGAAACATACGAGAGAAACC